>JANEHK010000031.1:6647481-6725546 GCA_025960845.1 Tachycineta bicolor | reverse complement strand
ATCCTATATTTGGGTTTTCCCCCAAATTTGTCTCCAAACCAGGACATGTTCCTATTTCCAAAATAGCCTACTCTGACAAATAATTTCAATCATAGATGTGTTAACATAAAAATGTACATTAACATAAAACAGAGTAGTGCTTTCAAACTTGAGTACCACCCACTATTCTGAGCTGCATCTACTTTTCAGGACCTCGCACCACCTGGACCCGACAGTGGAAGGGAAGAAAATAAACTTTCTGCACCTGTGACCTGTATAGCACAACCAGTCTGTGCCAAAACTCTGAGAAATCTTCTCATTAATAAACTCGTGCCCAAGAACTCCCAGACAAGAGAGGCTTGTCTATACATAGACATGCTCTGATTAATACTCCCCACTATATAATTTGTATAAACCTGAGGAGGAGAATTAGAAAAGGAAAAAAACAACCATTTATTTTTCCTGAAGTTGAAACACAAGCTCTACAGGTCTCTGATTGAGAATGGCAGTCTTCTTTGAAGTACACCTCAAACTGTGAGGACATAAATATCTGTTTATTCACCTCATATTTTACCGGAAGTAAAACATTTTTTTCTTAAATCACACATACTGGGACTGACCTATCACTTCAGATCTAGGATGTCAGGAAGCTGTATGTAGCACTTATGCAAAACAAATCATTAGAATGGCCCCTGGGCTCTTTCTTTCACCTGGCAGGCTCCAGAGGCACAGCTGTCTCAAGGCAGGGACCTGAGCATAGTTAAACACCCTCTGGTCATAAAGGGGGAAAGCCTTTTTTTAATAGGACTTGTGAACTTGACCAAACTCTTTAGATAATTTTGTGAAAAACAAATAGAAATTCTGCAGAAATTCCAGTATTTAAAAACCAGTAAGTTCAGAGCAGGACTCTTGACATGCATACATTAATAAATATAGCAAAGGTATGAATGGATGGTTCCTGTTCACATCCTGCCTGTCTGTTCATGATGTAGTCCAAAATCTTTCCATTGCTTTTGAAAACATCAGGAAACAAATCAACCGAGTAGGAATCGAGGTATACCAGGTTATAGATGTCATTAAATGCAGAATCTGCTGACAGTCCCTGTGTGCTTCATAATGGTCAGGGACTGGAAAGATTGGGTTGGATTTACAGCTAGGTAGTAAGATGCCATTTGAGAGAGAAACCGGGAAACAAAGGCCTGGGCAGGGATCCAGGTTCTTTCTCTTCCTGAGAGACCCTTGTGTCCCTCTGAGGCATGTGTCAAGCAGGCTGTCTGTAACAGGCTGCCTTTTCTTAGCATCCCACATGCCACCTTCTGAACATCTGTGTAGAGTGAATCCTCACAGTTGGGAGCTCCAGAATCTGCCACTTCCTTGCCCCTGCAAGGAAGCAAGAATTCCTCTCACAGTCAGGAATGTGCCCCTGCCCCAGCTATCACTTTTGCCCTTCTCTTTGTGGTGCAGAAGCCTTTCTTCATCATACTACTGGCTGGTTTTGTAGTAGCTAACGTTCCACATTTCACATCTCTGTGGCATTTCCCAACACCCTCTGAGTAAGTAGCTTAAACTACAGCACCAGTACCAGGCTTTTCCTTCTCTCCTCTGCCTCTCTGCCTGCTGTTGTTTCCCCTCCAGCCCTACTCATTCTTGGCACTGGAGCCTCACAGTGTCCCACTGCATCTTACAGAGTGCTCTTTATCATCAGCACAGCCCTGGCAGCTCCCTCCCAGACCTGCTGCAGGAGGGTGGCCTGGTCTTGGGAACACGGTTTCTGCAGAGTCAGAAAGGATGCTCTGAGGTCTGTCATGGGAGATAGAATAAGTTTCATTCTCCTGGAGGCTACAGCAGGGATTTCAAACCCCACATCTGTGGGCTCAGTATTGCTGTATGCTATTTGCTCCTTGCACCAGGCTTAAAGCAGCTGCCAGATTCCTTCAAAGAGGCAGAGAAGATTTTACAGGTCTTCTGTGGTAAGGGAAGTGAGATATGTGAGATATGACTCCCTAGGGTGGAAGTTTTTGCTCCTAGGGCTTGTCAGGGGCATCACAGAAACTCTCACCTCCTCTGGCCTGGTGTCAGGAAGAGTGGGCTCCACAGAAACGACTTTGGGATGGGGTGTTTCAGCCCTTCTCTCCCTGTATCTGCCCTCCCACAGGAGCAGGAATGGTCATCCAGTCCCCATATTTCTAGGGTTATTTAACTTGATTGACAATTTTTTACCTGCCCCATTGGTGCCTCTACTCACAGCTGTGTCTCAGGGCAGCAAGAAGAGATCAAAGGACAGGAAAGGAGTGGGGAGATAAACCCACCACGTGAAGGCTGAGCTAGGCAGGGAAGGAGGGAGGGAATACCCAATTCTCTGGGATGGCTCTGTAACTCCCAGAGAATGCAAGAAACATCACTGGCTCTTCCAAGGGACTGAGGAGAGATTTTAGAAATTCGATGTCACCGCGACGCACAAAGCAATCACGCAGACATAAATCATTCGAAAGCAGAGAACCCTCTGATTCCAGCTCACTACCGTGAGAACGGAGAGAGCAGGAAAAAAGAAGGGCCTTCTTGTTTATTCTTTACTTTTTATACATTTGTGGATCTGGCAGAGGATTGGCTTTTTGGGTTTCCACCCCTCATCCTCAGTGGCCAGACCCACTGTCCGTTACAGTTGTTTTTCAGGTTAGAAATATGCAAACAAAGGACAAAGAATGAGAAACAAAGGGTTTGTTTATGTTACATCTATGGGAAAGGTAGAAAACTGCTCCTAATATTGTACAGTAACGAAAAGGTCTGACTCCATTATGAATTTCAAGAAGGCTAATAAGAAAGCTCAGAAAAACCAGGGTAACAATTCATTGCCTCGTGTCTCCGAGGATACAGAGATGCATGGGTCCTACAAGAAGGAGATAGGGAGAACAGAGATTTGTTCCTCCCACAAAGCAGACACAAGTGCCACACAAGAACAACAGAAGTCTAAATTGTTTTTGCACTGTTGCTCGGAAATTAGTTTAATGACAAAGTTGCATTTGCTCTTCATTTAGGAAAAAATTATTTACCTCTGGCATGATGTGCATTGATTCCTGAAAGTTTTTTTCTGCTTCTCTGAATTTATAAGTTCTAGGCTAATACATCCTAAAATAAGCTGTTCCCTGTACAATTCATGTACTGCTCCTTGAAGTCTATGCTGAAGAAGTGCTCCAGGAGACTTTCTGTTCTGGAGCTTGCTGTTATCACACTGCATTTTCCCTGAGCTGTCTGGCTCAGTAAGTTTATGCCATATGCAGCAATTGAAAGTATTAATAAGGAGTAGGCAGAGTGCTTCATCTCCCTTGGCAGTTTTTTCAACACCAAGCCAATATCAGCAGATGCACAACTAGCCACTGTAAAAACAGATTTGTTTTTTCTTCTCCTGATACATGAAATGAGAAACCCACTGAGGTGTTTAAGAAGGACTGAGGATCTTTGCTTTATGGCTACAAGCTCCATTGCTGAGGGGACTCGGAGCCAGAGCCTTTTGGGTGTGGAGGACTTTCTGGTCACCTAGACACAGAAAACATGCTCCTCTTCTCAAACACAGTTCTCATGGCACCAGCCTTTGCCCCACCACCTTCACACGCCCTTCTGGGTTACAAGGGCAGAGCTACTGGATGGGTCAGGACACAGCTCTCCTTGCCCAAGGAAAGTGACATACATAACTATTGATTAGGGTACCTGTGAAGGCAGAAATGGAAATTGGGACTGAATCCATCAGTGTTCAGCTATTCTTGTTTCAGTAACTTTAGTCCTAATGCAGGAGAGATTCTCTACTGACTTGTGACCAATACATACCACTGGTCCCAATTTCTTTAGAGAAATAGTTAAAATATACATTAAAAACAAACAAACAAACACTCCCCCCCTCCACCTCCCCAACCTCCCCCCCCCCCCCCCCTTTTTTTTTTTAATAAAATACTGATGTTGATTGGAAATGAGGATTTATTTTGGCATCTCTCTGTACATGTCAGAATACCCATATCCTTATTCAATGGGTTTACTCTTTCAAAAATACACTGTATTAAATTCACAATGAATTCCATGATTATGACAAAGGTCTCTCAATGAGATTTTGCTTAGGCACAGCTTGTTACACCTAGGCAAAACCATAGTAATGTTTCATTCTTCATTTTAAGACAATAAAACATCCCTTTCTTGTTACAAGAAGATATGTAGTCTGAAACTACTGAAGCGAAAACGTTCTCACTTCCATGTTGCCTGAAACCACATTCCAACTTCTGTATACTACTGTTCTGTAATTTCAGAAAGGATTAGCTTTGTACAACCTGTTTCACTAGAATCCATATATTCATTTTTGAGCTGCTGCAGTATAAATATGGATAATCTTGATATTTGGGCTGTAAATGGAAGAGCCAGCTCAACCAGAACTACAGGTCTGTTGCTGGAACCCCAGCAAAAACTACAGACTATGCCTCCCTTCAGTTTTCTTTCCTTTGAATCCACTTTCAGGAAATTTGTTGATCTAATAATTGAATTCATTTAGTTGGGGTTTTTTGTTTTGTTTTGTTTGTTTGTTTGTTTCCAAATTTTTTTCCCATTTAGGTGCAATATTTTTGTGCTTCTGTATTTAACTCCAGTCAGATTCCTATGGTCAAATGCTCCTGAAATTCATGTCTGTGACTGATATTGTTTATAGGGACTGTGTAGCAAAATCAAGGCTTAACAAACTCTGTTTTTTCCATTTTCACATCCCCAAAATGCAGCTGTTCTCTAACCTTACTAAGATATTCTCTCTTGCTGTTTCATACATCATTTAATATCCCAGTGCACTATGTGTGACCTTCACTGGGGTGGAACATCAATATTAAGCATAAATATTCCACTGTGAACATTTTTTTCTTTTCAACATTATTCATGCAAAAAACTCCTCTTCTCTCAAAGTAAATAAATATTTTGCTTGATCCTTCTCTTCTAACATATTTTCAGAAGAAGCTGATGTCTCCTCCAATCACCCTCACTTTGTTAAACAGGGTTCTACTTTGTGATTGAGTATATCTAAGTACTAAATATTTCATATGGGAGCTGGTTGACTTAGCAATGCAAGTTCACAGCTTTTATTCAAAATACCTTATGACAGGTGTTCTAAACCAGTTTCAGATTCATTTTACTCAATGAAGCTTTTTTAGCTAATTAGAAGTAGGGTTTGCAAACTATCAGATATATATTGGAATAGAGGAAAATTAAAATCTAGGTCTTACTTCCTAGATTTTTGGCTTCAACTCATTCCCCCTCCCCCAGCTCCAAAGAGAAAATAAGTGTGTGCATAAAATACATGGGTGAAAAAGAAACCCTACAATACTAAGGTTTCAATAGTTCCATTGATATTTACACAGAGTCTTCTGGTTGCTTAAATGGGCGCTTATTTGCTTGTTTTTAATGATGTGGAAATCTCCTTTTTGTGACGCCAAACAAGAAAAGAAACTTGAGTCAAGGGATTACTTGGATAAGGGGTGGGGAGAGAGCTGCCCACGGTCAGAGGGGTCGGTGTGTGCCCAGGTGTTACCTGAGTGATGTTGCTGGGATAGAAACTGCCTTCAAGAGATGTGACAGCTTAGGACAGTAGAGATAAATGAAGTGCTGAGAGTAAGATGCACAGAATGATTTCTGTGAATTTTACACTTGTCTAAAAATAATAAATTACTTTATTTAAGTAAGGTAAGAGGTAGCAGAGGAGAGGGGAATTTTTACTGTAGCTGTAGTTCTCAGATGTTTGATAAGCAATGTGTTAAAACAGCTAGAATCCAAGAAAGTGATACATTTTGTAATATAAAAAAGAGCTAAATACAGACTGTTATCAGTTGAAGAACAATCCTCTGAGTCCCCAAATGCAAACATTTTCATTATCATCTGCCAGGCCATACGTTTAAAAAAGACTTGATCTCTATGTTGAAGAAATGGAACTGACTGTAACTTTGTAGAGAACTTCATAAAGTTACTGCTCCTGGTTGAAAAATACCTTCACATCTTGGTTTTTAAAGTAATGCTGTAATTCAGATAGTTTGTTTTAAAAAGAGATTAATTTGCAAAATAATAGCATACAAATGTGATCATATATGCTTGAATTTGTATCATTTCTGATGAGAAATCAGCAGTTACTAAATTCTCTCTGCCTGAAAGAAAAACTTTTAAACATTTTAAATAATACTTCAGATGAAACTTTTTTTTTTTAAATTGGTAAATCTTTCACTATTATGTACTCCATTATCTGGGAATGAATTTAATCAAAATCTGTCAGCCTTTGGAACAAAAGCTGTGTACTCCTTTCTCTGAGGTGTTGTTTCTGAAAGCACAATGTCGTGCTACCCTTTTTCTTCCCATCTAATTTCTTCAGTTGCTCTTTGAATCCTTACTTACATCCTTTCTTACTTAGTGACAGGTTCTGTGATCTATCCTTATTCTCCAGACAGACAAAAAATCACTGATGGCTTTTAAGGTGATGCGTGTACAAAAAAAACCCCAAAACAACCCAACCCAGAACAAAACAACAGGACACTACCCCCGGCCCCAACCCCCGCGCAAAAAAATGCTGCAAATTACTAAAAATAAACATCTTCATTCATATTAATTAGTAAGTGAAATATCAGGGCAGATCATCACGAGTATGAAGCAGAAAACTGTTTTGATTTCTGCTGATAATTAGCTCATTGTTTTAGTGCCTTCCATGTCATTTCTACCTTCAAAATCTCACGTTATCTGTATAACATTAACTTTTCCTATCTTAGTACTATTTTCCTCTGAAGTATATACAACTCAATTCAGCACAATAGAGCTCTTTTGTCATCTTTTCCTCCATTTTCCTCACTCTAATACATGTTATTTCCTTATTAGGAATAATTGCTTTCTTCATTTGAGTAGAGCTATCATTTACACAGTACTATTCCTATCATCAATTTCCTTTTAATGAGCTGAAAATATTGTTGATAATATTTTTTGAACCAGAAACTCACCAGACGTTATCTTGACAGAAATTTCCAGTGAAAAGGGAAGGTTTTGCAGACATTTGGAAACTTAAGCTAACCACAGATTTTTTTCTTCTCCTCTCTGCCCCTGTGAAGTCTAGGAAATTTCAGCTAATTATTTCATAACAGAGCTTATAGCACATTCAGGTAATCAGAAGAGAATGTGATTTGTTTCGCTTTTAAAAGGGCCCAGCACTGGCGTTTCTCAAGCCTCATCTCACATTCTGAGAGGTGCTTAGTGTGTACCAATGGGTGTTACCTACACATAAATGACAGCTGCTGTGCTTTCAGCTCAGGCTGGAAAAGCAGGAAAGGGTCTCTGGTCTCTTAATGTTGGAACGACTTCTGCTGGGAGGGCATTAAGTTAGTGAGTACAAGTAGCTACACTGAAGGGACTGTTATGGATGCTGACCTCACTTACAGAGAGAAAAAACTTTTTACTCGTTTTTCACATTTTTTTCAGCTGTTTCCATGGCACAGTCTCATCTGCCTCTGAAGCATCCATTTTGGTAGTCCCTGTGCTAAAAGCTTTGTTTTAAGTTTAAGAGTATGAGTGGATGAGCAGGATCAAGTGTTTTGACTTTGTGCTGTTAGTTTTAGTGCTCAGGTTTTTCTGAAATTTTCAGGTGAAAAAGACAGATCCTGGTATTTTTTGAAGACGGTTGAAATCAGAGGAAGTCCTCCTGTGGACTTCACTCAGTGTAAGATCTGCCAGGGAAGTTATTGTAAGTTCTATTTCCCTTTTTTACTCAGGCAGATAGGCCAGGCCTCATGGATACTTCTGCTGTGAAAGGATCAAGTTTCTTGGCTCAGTAGGAAGGTACTCACAAAAGAGGAGTGTGACAATTCAATAAGCTCAGCTGCAGACATTGCTAATGTAACAGTAAAGAAATACATTTATATTGGTAAGAAAGAACAACAAATCAAGATAAGGATTTTTAAATGCTACACATATTTTAATATAGAATTAAGCAGCTTCTGATATATTTTCATAGCAAGACAAAATATAAATAAATTCTCAAATATCTGATTAAGAACTTTTAGTTAAATTAGAGACTGAAATTTCTTTATCCATAAAAGTCTAATAAATTATAGTTCTTTCAAGTGTTTTGGAGAATATTAAAAATAAATCTGTTAATTTGCTAAATATGTTTGCTCATATGTAATTAACAATTACCATAAACTTAATTTTGTAGATTCACAGAGCTTAAAGCAGAATGATCAGCATTGCATCAGAACCTCAGCATCACATGGCCTGAAAAATATCCTGGTCTTGATGTGAAGGGGCTGGCAGACTGAGTTCATCATATCCCTCAGTGAAATATTTCGGTATTCAAGTATGCATTCCTTTACAAATGTTAGCATTTTCCCAGTGTGAATTTCTTTGCCTTCAGCCTCCAGCTAATAGATATGATTGTGCTATTTTCTGCTCAATTAAAGAACCGTTAAACAACCATGTGCTGTTATGTCAGCCCAGAGGGAGTCTGGCTACCAGAAAATATGTTGAAGTTTTGATGTGCCTTAGATCATGTTAATTTTTCCTATGGCATCTCACCATGTGGTGAAATCAAACCCCACTTAATGAATTTTTCTGAAGTACCAAGGGCTATGAATATTCTTCTGGGAAGGTGGAGGCCCAGCTGAGAGCTCTGCTGATAGCAAGCTGAAACAACAGGTTATTGTTTCTATATTTTGGGTTAACTGTGGATTGGACAAATTTAAAACAGTGAAAAAGGCCACTGCTCTTGTTCTTTTCCTATTCATTGAATAAATGAAGGAAAGAAATGGTAAAGAGGGTGAAATGCATTTCTTTGTAATACAAAGGCAAATCAGCTTTCATTTTTAAGTTCTTTCATACGTTGAAATCATAGTTTTGCTTTTTGCTTACTAAGGAAAATACAGACTGTTACTGTATCACAATCCACATCTTCAAAGTCTAGTAAAATCACAGAAGATGAAAAATTACTCAGAAAGGTCAAGCAGCCAGAAAAGATAGGAAAAAAACCCACTGAATAAAATACATATAGACAATTCTGCACTGTGTGTTTTGTACTCTCTTTAGTCCAGTATGTGTGGGATTAATTGTTCCATGGGCACAGTATATATCCTAGGGAAAATCAGATACAAGTAATTCTGCATTTCTTTTGGCTAGGAATGCCGAAACAAGCATATGTGTAATACTTCTTCTGTAGGTAATACAGAGGCACAGTTTTGTGAGTAATTTGGAATTTTTAAAATCAGCATGTTAGATTGCTATATAGTGCTTATTCTTTTTGGGTCTGTGTTTGCATCAGCCTGGGTTTTTATTTCCAGCACCTAGGGCCCAGCAGTAAAGACACATGGTAAAGACATGTGAAGAATCTCTACCTTTTGAATTACTAACTCAACTCATCTGTTAACAGCAGGCCAATATTTTGGAAAATTTTTGTCCTTCTATACAAAAAGAAGTGCAATTCTTAGCTGGGAAGAAAACACAGATATACCCTTTGCTTCTTTAAGCTCATAAATATTTCTGTTTAGTTTAAGAAAATCAATAGAATTACAGTGTGAGAATTATGTTGATGGCAACATGATCAAATGTTGTCAGTAAAGCATCAGACAAGCCACCTCAGACCAGAAGTCTACCTGCATCTGCCCTAGCTGGGAGCTGGTTCTCTTCCCACCAACGTAAGAAGCAGGAACACGAGCGGTAGGGAACAAAAAGTCAGGTTTTTATGCTGTGATGCATAGTCAGTGTGACTGATCTCACGGCTGCCATGTGAAATGCTGCTGGCAGTGACACACACATTGGCGCTGTGGGACAGTTACACCCTCCACCCCCTCCTGTGGCTTCTTCCATTCACCTTTCCTCCCATGAATTGAGAATCACTTAGAATGATACTCTGTATGTGATTTTAAGACTGCAAAGATTTCCTGGTGGGTACTTCCTCATCTGCAATGCCATCAGAAATCCCAGGGCATACATCTGGAGTCGTCCTTGGACCTACAGGCCCTCCACAACTACATGCTGAGAGCTTTCATTATCACTCTTTAAGAAGGTTCTCATTAAATGTTTACCCCAAACAAGTTTTCTGTGTGTACTACTCTGCAATGGGCTTAATCATGTGCCCAGAACAGGTTTTAAAAACTTTAATATAGCAGGGTAACTGTCAATGATAAACAGATAATGTCAATACAGTCCCATCTGATAAAACTGCTATCCTTGTGCACTCTCTGCCCAAGAAATGAGACAATAGGGTGTGCCTATCTCTCTCCAGATATAAGGAACACAGAGTCCTAAATATTTTTCCTGTGTCACACCCAAGTTAGATACTTCAGACAGACAAAAGTAAAAATATGAATGTTTCCAAATGTGCAGGCTAAATTTTGAAAAAAGTTATCCTCAGCCTTGAGAGTGGAAATGCTGATGCCTGATGAGTTATGTATACTGAAAAGGAACTGATGCCTTTGAACACTTTACATTTCTGTGAGCTAAGTGGCAAAAGACAGCTCAGCAGCAAGCTGTCATTTGTAAGAACACTTGTTCCATTTTCTCCTTCTATGCATCCTAGTAATTTGCATTACTCTGGAGATGAAGGTAGATTTCACGGTGCTCTGGACTTCCAAGCCATGCACTGCTTTACTAAGTGCTTGTATTCTAATCTTCTGATGTAATTAAGAATCTTCCTGTGAGGAGACTCCAGCTTAAATTGCTTCTAGAATTTAATCAAACTTCTGTAGTCCTTCCTGACATCTCCATGTCTCTGACAAGCTGTTTTCTTCCCTTTAAATTAAGTGTAAGTCGTTCTTTAAGTCCTATCAAATGAAACAATTCATCCTTACCAAATCACACTTTTATGCTGAGCAATGCTGAGGAAAGGTTGGCCTCAGAAGTCATGTATGTTTGCAACTATAAACATCTTAGGCATCTTCAAAGGGTGAAACCAAACTGGATGGAAAGGATACCTTATGCATGAAGAAAATCTTCAACATAGGTAACAGATGATGTAATTTTTTCTCAGCAAGGACTGTTCATGTGTGCCACTGTAGCTGATTTTCACCAGATCTTGTCTGGAGGTCAGACAAGATTATTATATTGCTCATTTAGTTTGTACAGACTGATTTTTCATCCATACTACATAAACCAAGATTCAAAATTATAAGCATACTGGAGATTAAAACAGTGATTGACACATCTTTGCATTAATTTGCTTATACCAGTGGCAGAACCTGCAGGCATCTTTAGAAGTTTTATTAAACGTCTTTCATGATTTTTCAGGAATTATGTGTCAATAAATATCATACTAAGCAATGCTCTTATGGAATTCTAAAAGTGTTATCATTCTTGCTCTTGTCACAGTAAGATTTAGTTATTTTACAAAAATATATTAATTTCATCAGAGAGAAATGGGCCAGGCCACTGACCACATTATAGTGACTCTTGGGAGACAAACCTTTCATTGGAGAGCTGGAGGCTCAGACAGGTTTTAGATGGGTCTTAATCACCAAAGTCTTTATCCACTATAAATTTTGGAAACAACTAAGATGAAAAGTCCTAGTGTCCTAAAAGGGGGAAAACAAAAGATAAAAAGACTATTTTGAGCAATACTAGTTCAGGCTATTTGACAGACAAGAAGACACCTGAAATACTTCATTATAGCTTCAGCACTTCAGTACTGTAGGTAAGACAGAGAGCTCTCAGCAATGGTGGAGTTGGGTGGCCATTGCAAAGCTTTGTTAAACTGCACCTTCAGGATTGGTCTGTTGGGACAGGAAGCCACCCCAGTATTCCTGATCCCCGTAGTCCATCCCAGAAGGAGATATGGCAGCACTTCAATCTCCTCTTCATCTAGGTTTTTCTTCCAGGAAAGGTCTGTGTTCATGAACAGAGGGCTGGAATCTGCTGCTGTCTGCCCCACAGAGGGGTGGGTGAGCAGACTGCACTTTGGGGCATGTGTTTCTCACAGTGAATACTTAGTTTGAGTGAGACCCTCCCACAAAGCAGATCAGCCTTCATCACTTAGAGAAAATATGTCTCTTGATACAATCTTTACCCGTGAGAAGATTGAAAATTACTTTCACCATAATTTCCAACTTTTGCTCCTTGGTTTCTGTAAACTTCTTCCTGAGCAGGCTATGGAGAGTACAGAACAATGATTACAAAGTGGATGGTAATTAAATTAAAACAGAGTGTGGTATTTGTTTGTTTTCCCTGAACTTACAGCATGCAGAAAATAAATTTGATGCGAGAGAGGACTAGATACAGAGTAGTTTACTTCTGTGCCTCTGACTTGGCAATGGCTAAGTCCAGGCTCCATCCAGGCTGCTCTTCATCAGCAATTTGCCATCACTGCTAACACAATGACCTTCTTCATGCAAGGGCTGTTTATTTGTCCTCTTTCCTGTCTTGACAAAGCAGCCCTGTCAGAAGAGACATGTTACAAGGTAACATATACTGTCTGTGAGAAAGCTGCTTTATCCATATAATTTTACCTTTCCTAAGCATTTGGGAGAGCTGCTCTCACATGCACGTATGAAGGGACTTACATTTGTCTTTCTTATGTCTACTTGAAGAAAAGGGAAAAGCTTTTGAAACCCGTCTTGTTACTGTTGTTTAGACTGAAGCTGATACAGCCTTAGACTTGTGCAGTAAAACAAGACAAATCTCATGATAATTAATATACCCTATAGTAAGGTCCCAGTTAACACTAGTTCATTACACTTATATTGGTAGGAAATACTGATCACAGTGCTGTGTATTTGAATAGCACATGTGCCTTGCAATCATTTCAAATGTATCCAAGCTGGTCTTCATTTAAGGCCTAATTGTTGATACTGTTTCCTATTTTGTGAATAGTAAAAGTGTAGTTGAATTTATCTTTTAACTTATCAAAGATGAAGACAAGTTGGTGTGGATTTCACCAGCCCCTTTCCACTAACCTCTGGACTGAGGACAGGATCATCTGTACTTTAAATATCTCTGACAAGGAGCTGTTCTATCCTTTCTTAAAAACCTATAGAAAGGGAGTTTAATATGAGAATAAGAGAAGCACAAAAGATGTTGAAATTAAAATAACTGATATTTGCTATTTCCTATGAGGTATCAAAGATTTATACTTTGTCAAAATAAGAAGCTGGATTGATTTGGTACAGTTAGTTCTAGAAAGTCACCTCACGGAAGATGTATATTATTAATTTTCCTAATAAATTTTAGCTACCTGCAAATAAACAGCATGTTTTCTTCAGTACTTTTTCAGGAGCTGAAGCTAAGCCTACCATTCAATAACACTCAGGTCCTGCTGTTTTCCTTCCAAAGAAAGGACTGCTATTGTCTTTTCTAGTGATGTACTCTGTACTCTGTACGTTCTCAAAGATAAGCACAAAAAGGCTGAAACCACATTGATTAGTTTCTTAAGCATCTCAGTATTTCATCAAGCCCAGCCAATGAGTGAACAATTCATTACCAGAGGGGGAACTTTTACCTCTTTCACTGGTTATCAGTGTCTGCTGTGCTGCAGCTAACCTTTTAACGGAGGTCAAATGCAAAAGGGTATTGAACATTTTACCCTTCACTGTGTTATCTGTCAAAAACCTACAGATTTTGATGAACAGCAGAATAATTCTTCACTTGCTCTGCCTTTTATTGGCAGAATCCCTTAAAGATACTTTTTCCTATGCATGAGATTCCTTGCAAGTTTTATCTTATTCTTCATAGTCTTTCTGATTTTATTTTACAGTTTCATCTTTATATTTTTTAAACATCCAGAAATCTGCATTACTTCCCATTGTAGAATTCCCCTGGGTTTGAGGTCAGTGAAGAGTTCAGGTTTTAACTATGTCAACCCATTTTCTCCTACTTCAGCTGGGAAGTCAGCATGCATGACTCCTTGCTGTTCACTGAAGGAACTGCCAGTTCTTTTCCCCTCACACTATTTCCCATAAAATTTAGAAATTCACTGAAGGTTTGGTCTGGGGAGATGCAATAATGTAAATTAATACTTCAGAGCTGCCAAAGTAAGTAAGGAAAGACCATCTCTTTTCTGTGGCTATACACTCTTGTCATGGATCTCGTGCCAGCTCTGGCAGTTGTACAACCCCAAAATACTGACTAAGCCAGCAGGAAATTGAGTTAGTTTTCTGAGGTTTTGATGGGTTGAACTGACTTACGAAGGAATTTTACATTTACTTGGATGGGTAGATTGAGTGGCCAGGGCTGAAGAGAAGGGAGTATGGGAAGGAGAGGACTGGAGACGACACCATACGTTGGGAGGAGAGAAATGTAAGAAGGCAGTTGTTATACCATTGCACAACTTAGAGCAATACTAATTGATAGTGAATGGTCTTCGGCCTGACTTGTTAGAGCCAAGCTGGTCTAAACAATACAGAGTTATTCTGTAATACTAAGTCTGTAATATACAAGCAAAAGAAGACTTGAAATTAGGAATAAATCCCTCCAATATGACCTGCCGTTGCACTCAAAGGAACTCATCTATAATTATATTTGTGTATACTGCATGTTGTGACATCCTTTCAGTATAATATAATTAACATTGTCTCAAATTTCATAGGATTATTCTTTAAAATTAAAAAAAAAAAAAAAAAAAAAAAAAAAAAAAAAAAAAAAAAAAAAAAGCTTCGACAAGGAGACAGCCTATTAATGAAAACATAAAATGACTTTGTAACAAACTGAACATGGTAAGATCAGCCCTGGAATTATGTTTATAGTCTATTTACAGGGACTTGCAATATACAAATTCCACAAAGGACTTTCTTGGGCCTCCTTTTTTCTTCTGTTTTCTGTTTGTCATCATTATACTGTCAAGACAGCCAAGTGTTTGAAGTGAAGCTAGCCATTCAAACAAAGTTTGAACAAGTGGGTGCAAGAGATTCTCCTATGCTCAATCTGTGGTGGAATATAAAAGAAAATAATTTGATTCAAACTTTTACTAGTGATCCTAATCATATTTTGCACAGACATTCAGGCAATTATTTGGTTTTGTTTTTGTTTTGATGACAAGAAAGCCCACACATAATAAAAATGCTAAGTGCAGCCAAAGCTTTTTTTTATTTGGAGAATTTAGCAATAGAGAAAACAGCCAGAAGGATGAAGCACCATAGCCCCAACAATTTCAGCTTGTTGACAGAAACATCAAAGAATGGTTAAATACACAGTAAGAACTGCGACCTAGGGGAAAAAATACAATATGTTACTTTTATATATACTTGCCTAGCACATCAATAAAATAAAAATAAGGAATATACTTTTTCCTTTGTTATTTTTTTAGACTTTCTCTTATGACTGTGGTGTTTTTATATACATTGTTCAATTTGTCTGTCTTAAAAGAGAACACCATGAAGAATTCATCATTCATTGATGAACCAAAATTTATGATGTGTTATTTAAGGAAAGATGTGTTATTTAAGGAAACACATTTTTTGTCTCTCTTAGTATGTTAACCCTTTTTACATTTTAGTTATTTTCTGATCACTAAATCATATAATTCATATAATATATTTTCAAACACAAGGGAGTTTGTAAAACTTAACAGACTCATTTGGGGAGAAAATCTTCTTTTATTTATCCCAAGGACTCAGTAAAAATACTTTAGACTTCTAAAGTCTTAAAAATTACTCTTCATTATGATGTTGTCAGCAGCAATCAGCCATTATGAAAATGTATCTTCAAGCCATGGCCTGTCAAAATATTCCAAGGTTCAGGGAAAGTTTGGTAGCATAGGGCTGAAACAGCTGAATAGAAGAGGTTGCTGATATTTGGTTTTGAACTGTTGTGTATCCCTTTACAGATAAAAGTAAATTCAGCTCTTCCTAAAAGGACCTTTGCAGTTAGACTGTCAGGGCAGGGCTGCAGCACATGATGTACTTGCACTAAATCTTTTTTATGGAAGGTCTGCAGCCCTTCAGTCCCAGAAGCTCACACCCACACTCAGTGTATTAGAAAACTTCATATCATACTTAAATATGT
This sequence comes from Tachycineta bicolor, assembly GCA_025960845.1. Classification (NCBI taxonomy): domain Eukaryota; kingdom Metazoa; phylum Chordata; class Aves; order Passeriformes; family Hirundinidae; genus Tachycineta; species Tachycineta bicolor. The sequence continues at coordinate 6,709,598 of JANEHK010000031.1, read as the reverse complement.
ATGTAAATTACTTTTCAAATGCATAAAATGGAGGTGGAATCTCAGAAAAGTAGGGCTACCTGATTGTTACCTTTCAGCCTGAAAACACACGTGTTTTGTACCTCAGGCGGGATACTGCAAAGGAAGTTTGCTGGACACAAACACTGCAGAATGGTTAGCTGTTTTTCATAGAATATCACAGCAGTTAGCACAACCAGGAAGTAATGAAATAGCAGATGTTGTTTTGAGGGCATGTAAACAGTCTCAATCACTTCTTAGATCCAATTCAGCATGTTGTTAAAGATACTGCATATTGTATGGAGCATTTTATTTGTCAAAAATAATTTGGCAGTTATTGATCTCAGTTATATAGGTGACTTGAATTTTGGCATGAGGCTGCCTGCATCTGACTTTATATATTATTCATAAATAATGTATTGTTCTGTATAATTTATAATATTATAAATTAAAATCTAATGTAATATGGCTCCTAGTACAAAGAGATCAATCTGAGAATTCTGAAGGCAGAAGCTGAGACAAAGGGGAGGTGGTTAGCTCACATCTGAAGATCTGCTGAAGCATGTCATGACAGCACACTTCCTGTGCCCTGCTGGGAGCGAGCCGCTTGCCCTTGATCTTGGAGACTGATGTCTTTATTTCTTGAAAGGTATAAGGTCTGGAGCAATTCATCATCCAGTATCCAGAGGTAGGATTTAGGGTAATAAGACTCTGCAGAAGGATCTGGGCAGGCGCATCACAGGCCAAAGACAGCGGTGTGAGGTTCAGCAAGGCCAAATGTTGGGCCCTGGCCTTGGGTCACAACAACCCCAGGCAGCTCCACAGGCTGGGGAAGAGTGGCTGGAAAATACCCAGAGGAAAAGGGCGTGCTGGTGGCAGTGGCTGAACATGAGCCAGGGTGTGCCTATCCCCCTGGGCACTGGCGAGGCCTCCTCTCAAATCCTGCATCCAGCTCTGGGCCCCTCATCACTACAAGAAAGAAACCGAGATGCTGGAGTCAGTCCCGAGAGGAGCAACAAGAGTGGGGGAAAGGTCTGGCGTGGCAGTCCTGTGAGGAGCTGCTGAGGGAGCTGGGGGTGTTAGCCTGAAAAAGGAGGCTCCAGGGGTGACCCTGTCATTCTCTACACCTGCCTGAAGGGAGGCTGTAGCCAGGCGAGGGTTGGCCTCTTCTCGCAGGCAGCCAGCAACAGGACAAGAGAAAATGGCCTCAAGTCGTGCCTGCTGAGATTCAGGTTGGACATGAGAAGAAACTTCTTCATAGAGAAGTTTGTCAAGGCCTGGACTCCCCAGGTAGGTGATGAATTCATTAACCCCTGCAGGTAATTAAGGAAAGGCTAGACATAGCACTTAGCCCTATGATCTAGTTGACAAGGTGGTGATTGGTCAAAGGTTGGACTCAATGACATCTAAAGTCTTTTCCAGCATAAATGGTTTTGTTAATTTGTGATCTCTCAGCACAGATTAAATAGCTGTCTTTTCAGAACAGCAGGTTACATCCTCCTTTTGGGAAAAAAATAATCACTGCAGCAGAACCACAAGTACAAGTATCAGACTCTGCAAGATGGTAAGGTGATATACCAGCAGCTTAGCTATGTCTTAGGATGTATTCGCTCGCATATCAAAATAAATTCTGTTGTATCTCAAAAGTATCTACTAGAAACAAGTGCAAATATCACTCTCAGCACCAGCACGGTGCAAAAATGCAATCCAAAGGCTGCACATGGCCCTCAACCTAAGAATAACACCAGAGACATGAGAAAAACTGGTAAGCTGGTGTGTTTTGTTCCCTGTCCTTTGCAGACCCTGGGCCTGACATCTGGATACAAACCACCAAGTTCCTGGCTGCTGGTGGGATGGTGGAACACTCCAGCCTGGGCATCTGACTGAAGGATTTGCATAAAAACCCTTTTCCTTTCTGTGCAGTCACTCATGAGTTAAAGAGCTCACTTGGGGCACATATTGAGGTTTGGCAGGACAGAAGAGCAGCCTTCAAGCCCACATTAGAGATCAGAACCAGGGTATTTAAATGGACATTTCCACACAAGTTTATGGTGTCTCAAATCACAGAAGAGAGCACTGCTACTTGAGGCATGCCCTCTCCACTAATGAGCACAGAAAAGCCTAAAAGGAATAGACAAGGATGTTTTACTGCACTCCATTTGACCACTGCTATGCTATTACCTTGCTAATTACTTCAGTAATTATAAAGGTAATATCAATTGTATAAACAGCACTTACCTTGCAAATCCTTTTCCTGTTGTAATTATATTCCTGCCTACCATTTTCAATAGAGAAAGGTAATATCAATTGTATAAACAGCACTTACCTTGCAAATCCTTTTCCTGTTGTAATTATATTCCGGCCTACCATTTTCAATAGAGAAAGAAAACTTGTACTGCAGATGTAATTAATCTTAAAACCTGAAAATCAGTAAGAGAAAGGAGTATTACTCACACAGAAACACTAAAGTACTGTCTTCAAGTCAACGAAGACACTGAGAACTTCAACAGGTCATTCAATAAGATCTCACATTAGTAAAGCTAAAAATGATTGTCCAAGTTAAGGTTGAAGAAGACAAAAAAACTGTTGCCATCTTCTTCAAAGTGATATTACTAAAAATGAAAATGATCCAAGGAAAGCTAACATTTTATTAATGTAAATTCATCAAATGTAGAAAAGGTGGCAGAAAGTTGCCAGAACCTATGGCATATGTGGAAGTGTTCAGTTTCATTACTGTTGATGTAAAAGTGATCCAAGTCCAAATTTAATTGAAAATAATAATAATTGTGAAATATGAAGTAGTATACCAGTTCAGCTCTAACATGATGGTAGTTTTAATTAGTAGCCCTTAAAATCTGAGGAATTGAGCACATGATAGAAAGCAACCTTTCTGCAACAGCATTGCAATCAAAGGATATTGTGTCTTAAAAACACATATGTCCCCATGCTTCTCTGCTCCACAACACTGCCTGCTAGCTTAGACCAGCAACTCTTATAGTCACTGTAGCAATCTACTGTACAGCTGGAAGGTAAAAAGATCAGGTTTAAATGCATGATCCAATTCAGGTAGAACACACTGAATCTCATCCTGCTGTCAGCCACCAAACAACAAAGCAAGAAAAAACAACAACAACAAAAAAACATTTCTACACCAACGATTATAGATCAAAGTAAAACAAGTGGTGAGCACTGGAGATCTAAGTCAGGATTAGACTGATATAATCATTGCAGTCCTTTGGTCAGTAAAAAAGCATCCTACAAAGCCTAGGAAAGGGAACCCAGGATAAATTATATGTTCAGCCCACCTGGAACTTTTTGCCACTTCTGAGAGAAATGCACCTGAGGGTCAAAGGCACCAGAAGGAAATTTCTGGTGACATATCAATACTTTGGCAGTTGGTGACAAACAGGGTCAGGAATTCTACTAAAAAATTACTATAAGCAATTTTTTGCATCTCTAAAAAGGAGGTGCAGAAGTCAATATACATGAGTAATGAAAAAGGAATGCATATGTGATTTTTAAAGCACCATGTTTAATCTATTGGTTTGGTTTGGTTCAGTTTGGTTTTTTTCCCTGATTTTGCTTTATTTTTCCTGATTTGAATGCCAACAGGATATACCACTGTGTTATATAGTGTTCTTTTTGATTGTCTTTCTATGAAGGGTGCATGAGAATGTAGAGGAGCTGTGAAAGGAATTTTGCCCATTTAGCAATGGTACCTAAGTTTGAAAACATGATGGATGTTTAAAAAGCTACCCAGGCAGAAAGGAAAACACAGAATAATGGTAAGCAAATAAGAAAAGAATCAAATTTTATATTATTTTATAAATAATAAATATTTTTGATGTTAGAAGTTGTCATCATGGAAGATATTTATAGCATAATATTAATAGATCAAGACATTTTGAGAAGCAAACATGTCACATTGTGTATTAGTTTAGATATATAATCTGTGAAAAAAGGGAACAATTTATCAGGTTGGTTGTACAGTGTATAATAACATATTTCTAATAATGTAGGAATTACAGATTACAAGTGCTCATAAAATTTCTTCATGATGGAAAACTGTTATAATGATTCTGACTCATTTTGCACTTAAAAAGAAAAAAATACATTCAGGCAAGATGTTGGAAGAGAGGAGGATCCAAGGGCACTTTCCAGCATGATAAGCCAAAGGCAAATACTTTGCTCATTTGTACATGGGTTTGATGTGCCAAGAGAAACAAAAGGCATGTAGGGTACTCAGGGGTCTGCTTATGGATGTTACTGCATCTAGATTAAGCTATTCAGACATTGGGAAAAGGTCTTTGCAGGCTGCAGGTAGTAGACTGTGTTGAGACAAAGAAGACATCTTTAGAATCTCCCAACGCAGAAATCAAGACATAAGAGGCACAAATGCAATTTAAAACTTTATATCAGCTAACTCCTCAGCTGATATTTGGAAGTAGGGACAAAGTTTCACTACCATAAAATGTGGTCTCATGAAAAATCTATTTTTCAAAGTGGCTCTTTTCTTTCTTTCTTTCTTTCTCAAAAAGACATCATTTTAGTTATCTTCACATTTCAGTTCCTCTAAATGATTTTTACATTGTGCTTTTAAAGTTTAAAATAAGATCTGTCAAAACCAACATGAGTTTTCAAGTGCAGAAAATCCAGGATTCTATTAATTTTTACAGGTTTCTATTGAAATTATTTAAAAGTTTACTTGTGTATCTAGATGGGCATAAACTATGTGTGTCACTGACACCTGACTGCATCTGGATGAATACCATTAAGACTGGAGAAAGCAGCTATGTTCTGCTTTAGCTGCAGGCCTACCATTTTTCCTGGTGAGATCTGACTCTGGTCAGGTAGACAGTATTGAGTTCATCTCCATCTCTGTATCACAAAGTAAAGAGAAGAAAATTTGCCTGACAGTCTGTTTCCGTTCTCCTAGGAGTGAAACCTTTTGTGGTAATGGGCAATACAGGGACCCCAGGCAGATGCAAAGGAGTGCTGTTTATTGCCAAAAACCTGGCCTTTTAAAGCAGTTAGTCAGTTATCTGTTTACAGAGTTTTAGGGCACAACAAGCTCAAGTCAACCAAAAATGATACACCAAGATGTGGACATGCTGCAGTCCCACGGCACGTCTCTCACGTCTCTCTGTTCCAGCCAAGTCACTCTCCCACACTTCCCTTCTACGTAGCCTAAGCAACGGGCCGGAGCCACGTTACAAAGGCCTTCTTCCCTTTGTGAAGCCTGACCTAGTAGTAACTCAAACCGACACAAATTTTTTAAAGGCAAAGAAACTACGTTGAATTATTTGTCCTGTTCTGGATTTGTATGGACTGGCTCTCATTTTACCAAGGTAGCAGTTTGCAACAGGCAAAAGAGTCCTATTGTTCATCAGACTCTTCCAGAAGTTTTAATTATTTCTCCTCAGTTCAGCAGATCTGCACTGACATCACTGATGGGTCTTCCTATTTCTTCTCTAAAATTTATCAATTTCTTCATACTTTCCCTCTTACTAAAGATGCATATTTTGTTGAGTTTCCTTAAAGGAGAGGCCAAAGCTAAACCAAGTTCTGCTGTAGACACAGTATGAGTGATCATGGGAGTGTAGCCCTCCCTCCTGATACCGTTCCCTGCTTTCCATCATACTCCTTTTTTTTCTTTTTTCTTTTTTTTCAAGAGGGCCTACAGTGATATTCAGTGACTCTGCTAGACAATGTGTCTTCTTCACTTGATTTAAGTCTTTGGAGAGATAAATTTGTACTGCTAGAATACACAGTGCCTGAAGCTGAGGAAGACACAGATGCCAGTCATCTGCTTGGCTACATTCCCTCATAGGGAGAGAGCCTGGAAACCTACCAAGACTGTTTAGTGTATATTAATTTTTTATTGCACAATATCTCTGTGCTTTAGTGTAAGGAAAGAGTCATGTTCTTTTCTTGTCCTTCATCTGCCTCCATCTGTCCTGGAAAATGTGCCAACACAGGACAATAGTCAGTGGGACTAAAGTGAATATTGAAGTTTAAGTGCTTAAAACGGCTGGAGAAGTCTGCACGCTTGAGCATTCACAGCCAGTAGCCCTGAGGGATCCTGGCAGGTAGAAAAGGGTCAGGAGAGCCTCCCAGAGAATCTTGCACTACAGCTATGCTCACATCTATATAACATGATTTGCACTTGATATATGACTGAATAAATCAGTCGCAGACTATGGTGCAAAAATGACTGCACCCAGTGAATGCCTGTGTAAATTCTGGGATAATTTGAGTCAAATTTTAAAAAGACCATCTGTACAGAGATTTTTTTGTGCAATTTTTCCTGTTAATCTCTAATGGAATTTGGCTGAAATTGATGAAATCAGGACAAGGATGTTTTAATCCAGTCATCCAGTGGGCTGTGGGTGCCCTTTCTCCCCCTCCCCATTGCAACATCTCTGTGCTATGACTGGGGCATAATAATCAGTATGTGCCCCATTTTTAACTAGTGTTATGATATCTTTTATGTAGAATATGTCAAAAAACATATTCCCTTTAGGTTCTGTCTGTCAGATGCTGTGCTCAAATTGCCATTGAATATTGAAGTGGGTAATTGTGAAAAATAAGACTGGTCATTTCCCACTTACTGAGTAAGTATAAAGTCTTCTCTAGTTCTACTTAGAGAAAGCATAATTCTATATTGAGTTCTATATTGAATTCTATATTGAAAGCATAATTCTATAAATGAGTTTTACTGTATCTTTCCCTTCTGCAAGCATTTGTAGGGCCATGATTTGAAGTCAGTAATGGTGAAGTCTTAGCTTTTACAAAAACAGTCCAGCATTGAAATAAGAGAAACCCAAATATTCTGCTCAGACTAATTTGTATATAACCTGAAAAGAACCCAACTTAAATTAGTTTCTAGTCCCTCTGAGGGGTCCAGTCCTGTTCGGGTAAATGCCTTAAATTACGTTGTGAGACAACTTCTCTGGACATGTTTTGTAAAATAAAAGGTTTAATAACAAGGAAAATAGTAAACGTAAACAGATAAAGAAAATGCAGGTAGTGCAAAGTGCAAAGACCATTCTGACACTGTTACAGCAGTCCTGAAAAAGCTCATTGGTTCTTTTGTGTAATCCCTTTAGTACTTAACAGTTTAGATGGGTTCCACTGGTGAATTGCCAATAAGGAAAGGTACAGACTTTGAAGGACAGTGACAAGGTCCAACAGGTGCTTCTCTCTTGGCATTGAGCCAGTTACAAAGAGAAAGACACAGAAGTTTCCAGTTTGGTTTCCTTCTATATTCCAGGTAAACTGAAACTCTTTTCCTTATACAGAAATTCTCACTTGAGAGTGGGGGGTGCATTACAACAACAGCTGAAGAAGTTTCAGTGTTCTCATAATATATAAGGCTGGAAATATACTTTCTGTTAGCCTAATGAATGATGTGGTTAAAAAACCAAAAACCATTGGAATGACTTGTCATGAATCTGCCTTTATATTCAGATGCAGCCTACCTGAAGCAATCTGAAAGCTCACATTACTGAGCCCTGGCAGCCCTTCATTTTTCTTCTTGAAGCACTGCATATCACTTATCAGCAGCATACTCCCATAAACAACCTCAAAGCCTGTGATGGGAATCCCTTGGATCAATCTTAGCTGTTCCTCCCTTTCTCCCTCCTTCCATTCACCAGCTCTGGGTCCACAAGCAATTTTTTTCAACAGGTTTTATATTTGCCATAAGCACCAAAACAGGTGCAAAACTTTGGTCACTGAAAGATCAGATCTGATTTGTGTGACTTGTCTATTTTCATAACTGAGGTTTACACATGTTAAACTTCCTGAGCTCTTCACTAAGTAGCTACTTTGTGGTTTGTAGTGAGAGCTGTGAGCATGGCCCCAGCAGAGGAGGCCATCCTCTGCACCTGCAGGCACTGGCAGTATTGCACTCCAGTCCTGCCCCTCAGTTGGGCAGCCCTGCCCAGAGCATCATGCAGGGGAGCAATGGTAGGATGCAGCAAGTTCTTCTTGCAACGCCAGGCAAGAAGTTAATAACCAAGATAAGACAGTCACAGGCCCCAAAACTGTTTTACTAGGCCATAAGCACTGTTTTCATACTGTTTTCATAGCTGGTAGCATGTAGTTGGCTCCATAAATTGGGCTGTGAGAGGTTTGCTACCAAAAAAAGGGAGACTTGTACCATGTTGCACATTCCTTTCCTTCCTTGTGCTGGCCTTAGCAAACCTGCAGCCTTGTGTTCAGACAGATCAGAAAAATACTTCTATTTTGATTAGTTCTCATAAATCCCATGAGGAAAACAGAACAGTGCAAAATTGGTGCTATAAAAACATTGAAAAGTTATGACTGGATGAATAAATATATTAATTTGCTCAATGAAATATAAGAAATTGTCATGTAAATCCTTTGGGAAACACTTCCTCTTGGAATATACTTAAGCCACTTCTCTTAAAGAATTCTCTTTTAGCTGCTGCCCTGTTGTCAGGGTCAACAGGAAATTTCAAGTTAAAAAAAAAAAAAATTAATAAGGGCTTAAAACTATTTACGAATGTCTAAATTTAGACATTCAAGCCCATGTTTACAAACCCAGCTAAGGATAATCTCATAATTAAAACTATTGCTTATCTTCTTGCCCTGACACTGCAAGAAAGCATGACATTTGCTATTTGCAAGCAGTTGGTAGTAAAAATTAATTTGATATGGTAACTGTATCTGACTGGCTAATTATGGGTAAAGAGCTAAAGGATCTTCAAGAAGTCATTTATCTGACAAATACTATCCTAAGCTTCTTGAAAACACCTCCAGTATTAAGTATATAAAAGAATATTCTACAATATTTAAAATAGCTGATGAATCTAGTTCAAATTCCGCAGGCTCTCCATTTCATGATGGAGTTGTGAATGCTAAAAGAGAGGACTGCTTCATAACAGAATGCCCAATCATGGAAATTCTAACAAAAAGCCTGCAAAGCTTTCAGCTGGCAAATTCCTCTGACATCAGACAGACTTTTTGGCAGACGGCTACTGCTCTTTCACATCACCATATTTCTCAAGGCTTAATACATATTATTATGCTTTTAAAAATAATGACCACTCTCTCAATAACCACTGTATACTTCACTTTATATTCTTTAAGAAACAGCAGTAGAGACAAAATGGGGCTTTTTTCAAGTTTTATTAGAGTTTTCAATGCAAAATTCTTTCCATCTTTTTCTACTAGATAATTAAGAAGTAATACATTTTTTATCTTTTTTTCTTTGTTTTGACATACATGCATAAATTTGTGGCTAACCTAGCTGTAAATACACTGAAGAGTATGGACTATAGAAGATTGAATCCTCAATTTAGCAGATCAAAAAGTACTGTGTTTCATTATAGCTGTGAACAGAACTGATTAAAGGCTATCAGAAACTTGGAAAAACAGGAAAGGAAACGTTGGTTTGTGCAGTCTCAGGATGCTGCCTTCGTGCCTTTGGGATCTCAGGCAAATTTAGATCATCAGTGGATTTCCTGCATAAACTCACATTGTGCTTCTTCCCCTGCAGTAGGTAGGTTGACCCTGCCTCCAAAGCCTCTCTATCTGTCCCCTCCACAAATGGACAGGAAAAGAAAATATAACAAAGGGTGCATGTGTTAAGACCAGGAGAGATCACCACCAAATACTGTCAGAGGCAAAAAAAACCCAAATTAGAGATATTAATTGAATATATTACTAAAAAAATCTGAGCATGATAATGAGCAGTAAAATGAGACTTTAAAACACCTTACTCCCATCACTCCCTCCTTCCCAGCTCTGCTGCTTTCTCACCTGCAGCATAGAGACAGGGAATGGAGGTCATGGTCAGTTCATCACATTGTTTCTGCTGCTGCCCAGGGAGAGGAGTCCTTCCCCTGCTCCAGCCTGGGGTCTCCCCCATGGGAGACAATTCTCATGAACTTCTTCAATGCAAGTCCATCCCATAAACAGTTCCCCATGAGCTTCTGGGATGTGGGTCACTCCTCTATGAGGTGCATCCTTCAGGCATAGCCTGCTGCTGTGTGAGTCCCCCACAGGGTCACAAGTCCTACTGGGATTCTGTTCTGGCAGAAGCCTCCCATGGGTTCACAGCCTCCTCTCAGACATCCACCTGCTCCAGCCTGGGTGTCCTCCAGGGGCTGCAGGTGGATCTCTGCATGCCCAGGGACCTCCATGGGCTGCAGGGGCACAGCTGCCTCACCGTGCTCTGCACCACGGGCTGCAGGGGAACCTCAGCTCTGGCCCCTGGAGCACCTCCTGCCCCTCCTTCACCAGCCTTGGTGTCTGCAGGGCTGTCCCTCTCTCATATTCTCACTCTACTGTTATCTGGCCACAATTACATGTGCACTTTTTTTTTGTTTTGCTTTGTTTTGTTTTTGTTTTTGTTTGTTTTTGTTCTTAAATCTGTTATCACAGAGCTGTTGCCACCATTTCTAGTAGGCTGACTAGTAGGCTGAGACTGGATCTATGGGACACAGAGGAAGCTTCTGGCAGCTTCTCACAGAAACCACTCCTGTAGCAGTTCCACTAAAAATCAGGGCCATGCAAAGCCACTACAACCCCTTGAAATTTTTTATCTGTCTGATGATATTTTTCATTGCAGCACTGAAATTAAATTAACATTAAAGGGAATTTCACTTTTTCAGGAAACATTAATTGGTAGGAAGGAACAAAATTCCTAATAATATTACAAGGAATTCTGAAAAATCCATTATTGGAAACATAGAAATGAGCTTACAGGAATGTTTCATGATAATAACACTGTGTTTCTTGAAAAATAAGAATTATATTCTCTTATAAAAGACAAGATTGAAATAACAATGTTATAAAGGTAGAAAAGATGATAGAAGAAAATGACCCTGAGATATCTGATTTCAATTCAAATTGGTTCAAAATCAAGGCTTCCTTAAAAAAAAAAAAAAAAAAAGACTAAATTTGCCAACACATCTTCAAACAGATCTCATTTGAAATTTAATTAAATTTTGGCTTTACATTTTGGAATGCACTAAATATTACAAACTTTATTAGTGCTGTTACAACACAGCAAATTTGCAACTATGATCAAAAGAAAAACACTCATGAATTACATTATCAAGTAAAGGAAATATATAATCTTGAAAACTACACAAACATCAGGTTTTCAAAGAGATATAAGCCACTTTTCTATTCTGTGGGTTATATCAAAGAAAAATTTCCCTGCCACTTAAACCATTAAATAGCTCATATAGTTAGTGTGTACATTAGTATGATATAAAACATAAAATAACTGGAAAATTAATTTTGTTTACAGTAAGACACTGGAAGTTTTTTAAATTTTAATTTTCACATAGAAAAGCTTGTTAATCACAGCACAAATAAATATTTTTAAGAACTGAAAATTTCCCATTCCTTAACAATTCTGGATCAATTGCTGTGGAAATCCATGAAAAGTGTAAACGTTTTACCTGCTTAATTATTAGTGTTGTGATAAGTTTGTATTCTCTTAGGATCTAGACACAGAATTTTATTAAATAAACTTTCTTGCTGAAGATGTTTATAAATGCCACATTTCCCTGTTTGTCAACAGCAGTAGGTATTGCAACACTTAATAAATTGGGGAAGGATGTGTCAGCTTGATGTTTAGAAAAGGATTAACATGTATCTAAAGTGAGCTATCTTTTGAAGCCTTGTCAAAACAAACAAAAAAACTTATACTTTGAGGCGTCAGCAAAAATGTACCATCGCACATCAAGAAAAATTGTTTGCCAAAGAAACTAAATATCCTTATTCACTAAAATCACAAATAGTTATTAACATACTTAAAATATATATGTTTTAACAAGTCCAGTCAAATCAGTGCAAAGATTTACACACCTGAGGTTAAGCATGGAACAATAATTGGAGTTTTTTGCCCATTTGTGGTGCAACCTTTGTATTACCTGGTGACTGAAGGGATGACTTGGTCACTGAGTTGCTCTTTCAGGGAGACGGAGCATGTTACTTTCAATAAGCACAAAACTAATTAGTCTGGCCAGCCAACATGCTTTGCTAAAGTAAGGATAAATTACAGCAAGACTGACCATGTCAGTCCTTGTCAAAAGGCATCAGTGACAGCTGTGTGGCCTCACTCCACTAAACTCCCTAAACCCATGCTCTCGTCTGTCCTGCCACACCAAGCACTGACACCAGCCTTGTGCTGACCATTCTTGTATCATGCAAAATGTCAACATGAGGAGACTAAAAGTCATCCTTCCAGACAGAAAATAGAGGTGTGGAATTCAGAAGCTCATACACTGATGTTACACTAGCACTCAAGGGAAGCTTAAGATAAAATCTTAGAACAAAGCAGATTTCCTGGAGGAATGCACAAACAGTCATGCCAGCACTGTGTGCTCCTTTCCCTGACCAAAACTCAACTGTGCTCACTGCCAAAGGCAGGTAGGCATCTCTGGGTTTCCTACAGGCTTCAACAGGGGCATACGCACAAGGGACTTCGCGGGAAGATTCGCAGCTTTGTCCTTTTTTATTTCCTGAATTTCATATGAAGCAAAAGTACTGAATCTCTATCAACTTGCCTCTAAGTTGTCAATAAACAGATATTTCCTAAAACCTGTGAATATGTGGGGGTTTTAAAGGTCTAATGGAAGGTGTATGGATCCACTTCAAAACAGATTTCTGGGACATTTTTGAGCTCCTGGCTACAAATACAAGGCTGCACTATACAAGTGGAAGTCTAACAACTTTAACAGCTTTTGATTTTTCTGTACCAAGCCTGATATTCATGATTGGAAAAGCTAATGGAAGTCCCCTGAACTCCAGAAAACTGGTGTTGCTGTGTTGGAGTCCAGGGCATTCCTCTGGCTGCCCTGGGGGGTCAGAAACCTAGACAGGGGGGTCTGGGACCCTGGCCCAGAGCCCAGAGAGACACTGGCTTTGATCCCAGTCCATGGGAAAGGCTTCCTGCACTGCAGGAGGGATTGCAAGCCACAAGAGTTGTGAAAGATAGTAGTTTAGCTTGTCACAGGGTGAAAAAACAGTAATTTTAGGTTTTTAGTATGAAAGTAAATGGGAGCAAGATGAAGGATTTGGGGCGTTGTCTCCTGCTTCTTCTTCTTTTCTCACTCCATTTTCTGCAGTGACAGTGGCACAAAGTAGCTTAAAGAGATTAAGTCAAAGTAGGGGTGACCTGTTTAGTATAAGTGATAGGTATTGGCAAATGATAAATAAAGAACACGTAGCAATTAGTATAAAAGATAACGACAGCCCAGTCCGGGAGGAGTGGAGGAGTCGCCAGATGCCCGAGCAGCTGCACAGACCTTTGTGGGGCACTGAGAAATTTGTAAGATAAGAAACAATAAACGAAGAATACAACCTTGAAAAATCAGAACCTGAAGACTCCGTCTCTTTTTTACGTCTGGCTCAGAGTTTTGCAGAAGGCAAAAGACTCTAAAGCCACCTGAATCTCAGAACAAAACCCGAGATTGCTGTGGCATTAATAAGAATTTTTTCAAGGGGATTTAATTTTTTTTTTTTAAGTTGTTTATCTTTACAGATACACAGAGGAGCAGCACAAACATAGATGTATTAATATTCCTGCTATCTCTTTCTAAATAGCAACACCTCAGTGAAATCAGGAAGCCCTCCAATACTTGTAGCACTTTGTTTATTCAGAGTCTTAAATTGTCTCAGCACTTACAATACAATTGGGAAGGAAATAAAGAGTCCATGTGTAATACAATTTTTTTAAAATGAAAACTCTGGAATTTCAACTACACAAACTCCAATTTGATTTTTTTTTTTTCCATATAACTGTGAACATTAAGCTTTTATCATAAATACCTCCTGTACCAAGCTTTATCAGGAGAGACAGCTGCAGGAGAGAGCTAATTTAAATAAAAAATAGTTTAGAAATTATCATTAATTCAGAAGTTACCAATCAGCCTTTAAAACCACCTTAAGCATAATCATGACTCTTAAGTTACAAAATTTTATTTCCTTCTTCATCAGAAAATATAAAGATAATATCGCATACATAATACCCCTAAAATACTCTACACTCACTTTCATGTGATTTGCTATAAATGTATTTTAGACTAAATTCAAGTGTCAGCATAATCCCTAATTCCTCTTAGCAACATTAAAAGAAACCCAACAATTTTAGTTATTTCTCATCATATGAATGAAAGAAATTTCAGAGAAAAGGGTTTGAATAAAATCCCTACTATAAAATCCAAGTTGGAAATGCAGAAAAGACAGGTGTTTTTTAGCACACTTACCCAGCATAATGTGCGTATGAGCCAATGCAAACATTCGCCCTCCATGCCCTCCTCTCAGGTCAATTGCAACACCACCAAAGTACTGCCATCACCCCTCACTGCCCCGTCCACTGAGGTGCAGGGGCTGCACAACTCTCACATGTTACCTGGACAGTTGTTACTTTTGGGATTGGAGTGCTCAGACACCTACAGGTTTACATGCCTAAGTAGCCTGGCTCTGGCAGGATTCACAGCTCTGTTTTGGTTCTGCAACTTCCTGACTCCAAACATGAGATAGAAGCACAGAGCTACATAACTGTGTTGAGGTAAATGGTTTCTCCATCAGAGCTAATGTGATCCCACTGGTGTCCCAGCGCCTAGGAACATGGTCCTGGCACAGAGGGAGCCCCTATGTGAGCCAGTTTGGGACTGATGTGGCAGTAGGGCTAATGGACCTGGGTGTCTGGTGGCAGAGAGCTGCTCCTTGTAGCATGCTCCACTGTTTTTATGCTTCTACTGTGCTGAGGAGTCACAGCTCTTTTACTTGAGGACTGAGCCCACGCTGTGTAGGAATTTAGAAAATTTTTCACAGTGAGCTGAGCAGACAACCAAGTTCAAGGCTCAAGCATCAAATCCCAGGATGAACTTGCTTTGCAGAATACTGATGAACTCTCCCTGTACATTTGTGTCAGGTCTGGGCAATAGTTCTTCAAACAATGGGACCAGCTCAGCAAGGATTTCTTAATTATCCAAAAGCAATCGTTGTAGCTTCAATTTTTTCACTTTATTAATAGTTGAGTTAGAAGTTATTACTATAACTGTACAGAAAAGTATGAAATCAATAACACATGCTGAGCTGCAGAACTTTAAATAAAAAATAGAATCTCTGAAGCCTTCAAACATTTAACTTGTACTTAGAGTTCATCAGAGACACTCAACAAATTTATATAAGAATTTTTCTTGCAGTGTTTACTTATTCATGGCCCTTAGTGGTACCAAATCCCATTTCCTCAATGGGAAGAGGGAAAGACTGTTTCTCCAGTCTGCACCTTGGACAGTCCCAAGAACAGGTTTTATTAAACAATTATACTATATTTGGCCGAGGAACAAAGCATTCACCTTATTCTACCTTTCTGATTAATCATTAGCCACAAAAGCAAAGGACAGAAGCAGCTTAAGCCACTAGAGACACCAGGGCAGATTATCATCTACTGCAAAGTGGTAATAGTTGTGCTGATTTTGAAAACTTGACCTCATGAAGAATGTGCTGCAGTGATTGACACCAGCAGTCACTGCCTGCAGTGCTTTAAACATCAGATCACACTGATGCCCAGCATGGCACAGACTCACACTCACTTGTACAGTATTTTATGCAGTACGTATTTTCCAAACCCACTATCCTCCTTTTCCTTCCCTGAAGCTGAGACAAGCAGTGCCATCAGGAACACCTTGAATTTTAAATGAGAAACACTACCTTAATATTTCAGGTCACACCAAAGTGTGCCTTTACTGAAATCACTGTTCTGATTTCAGCACCCTGGAAAGCCTAGGAGTTGTACAGCAAGGTCAGTGATCAAAAAGACAGGAGCAGAACTGCAGGTTCCAGTTTAACCCCAAAAGTAGAGTGGCACTGCTTGCCACTAAATAAAGATTTTCTAGATTATCACCTCTACTTTTTTATCTCCATGCTAACTCAAAGTTCTAGGTAGCACCAGTCTCTAACATAGATGGGAAAGAAAAACAGTAGCAAATGAGGGAGAGAATACTAGCTAGTTGGAATTAGTATGAAGACAGAGATTTTTAAAATATTCTTTCTAAACTTCTCCATATATTTTTATGTTCCTTTTAGATGCCTTAAAAAACCAACCAAACAAAAAGAGTCAAATCTTTTAAATTTATTTTGTGCATTGATTTTCAGTCAGGAAAAATTTCAGTACCCCATCTGCCTTCCTTTTTGCCTCAGCTTAACAATTTTGCGGATCTTAAATCAGACTCAGTCCTTTGTTTTCCACTGATAAAAATGCTACAACTTACTTGACTCACAAGAAGAGTTTTCTGAAATATGCAGACCTGGTTGGTCAGCCTAGTGCTCTGTGTACACAATAGCTATCATCTGAGTGCAATCCTTAGATAAAAAGTCATCTACATTAACCATCCAGAACAAGTTTTCCTGAATACATGGTTAATGTAATCTGGGTTCAGTTTTCTATCAATTATCTAAGATCACATCCTTTAATTTGAAAAAAAGATTGATACATTTTCTTTCTGTGAATTTAATCCTGTACTGTTCAAAAATGCAATAAAACAATGTCATTGTTAACACTGATAAAATAGATAAAAATATGATATACAAATCAGTTAAAAAAAAAAAAAGTATGTTCTTCTTCCTTATTACTGCTATGAAAAATTAATAATTCTTCTGACAACAAGCATGTTCACTTAGTAGCTTATCTGAAGATGCAAAGGTATATTTTAAAGATTAGATTCAAATTATATTCTTGAAAATAAAGGATTTCCCTTTTTAAGGGAAAAAGGAACTGGAAAAAAAAAAGGATCAGGCAAATGGGTCCTATTAGTTATGGTATCACTCTTATTTAAGAACATTTAAAAATTATTTTAGGAAGATTCAATCAATAAATGAAAACACTATGATTTGGGACGTGGCAATTTCCAGCAGAGAGAAAGAAGCAATAGAGAAAATAAAGACAAAAAGAGGATCTGGATGTGATAGAGGAGAATGTTTGTTAGCTGGAATCAACATTATAATGGAGTTTTTCTCCATTATAGCCTGCCCAGACTTCTGGAAACTTGTTATTTATCACCATGATTTTCCCTTTTATTCTTTTGTCTCCTCTTTTTGTCTCATCCAATACAATCCACCAGAGCTGTCAGACAAAATTAGCAGAGACTGACTGGCTTGCAAAATCTTTTCTTAATATCCCCAGAAGCTGAGTTCAGAATCACCAGTTTAAATTCTACATCTTTCTTCTATTTCTTTTGTTAAGGGCTATGTTTAGTTTCTGTATCCTCTCTGTAAATCTCCACAAAGAAACATTACCAGAAATATGTCATCTTTTTAAGCCATAGAGCTTTGCTTTGTCTGTCTCCATGTGTTGAGCTTACAAATTACTTTTCAAAAACAATTGCTTATGTGTTTTATTTCGTACTCTTCTGTAACATTGGACTCTAGATGGTGTCAAGTGGAACAGTTTCTTCTGGTATCAGCACCAATTTACATCAGCTGAGGTCTTGGACCTTTCTATTTCTCAGTTCTTATGTTTATTCAACCCCCTAACCCACAGGGATAACTCTCTCATTTTAAATACCATGTTGCTCTTACTCTCTATCACTTTTGTCCTCACAGGATTAATGAAATATAAATTATGTTAATATTTTTTAGTGAAAATATTGACAAAAATTGACTAAAAATTGCAAACCTATTAAAAAGGATATGTAGCTCTTCAATATTGCAGTGTTTTTACAATGAAGTCATAATATGCATCAGCCAGCATATGTGGTTTGTTTGGGGTTTTTTTTTATGTTGAAGGCTTGAAGTTTGTTAAAAACTGTGTCTTTCACCTATAAGCAGCCACCTTCATTTCGTAGCTCAGTTCTACCCCTGCAAGAATTACTCTGGAGATCCAAACTCGGATAAAGTGTAATGATTCGTGTGCTGGACTGGAGGAACACAGCTTGTTGAAAGAACCAATCTATGGAGCATCTTTCCAGAACTTATAAGTATCTCTCTGCAATATACACAGCACTGACTCTACACAATCTCAAAAGACTTTCTGTTTGGAACACAGAGGAAAAACAGAGGTGAACTTTATTCTTAAACTTACTCAAAATAAGACAATCTGTAGAACCTTCTGCATTGTAGCTGAAATTGTTACAGTTAGAGAAATCAAACCTGCTTTTTCAATACTGTTATGCTCAGGTAGATATAGAAATGTCTCTCTGCAGTAGTTTTCCTATCAGTGTTCTGGCTGCAGTCTGTGACATGTGATTGCACATGTGATTGCACAAGTTCTTGTACTGTATGTGACACAAGTCCTTTGCAGGCCTGGGGGTACAGGTGCAGTTCATCACTGTCCTTGTACAGTGAGAAGACAGCAGTAAAGACAGAAAAATGTCAAGTGTCAGTCTGTCTTACAAAAAGGTTGAGTCAATCCAAGACAAAAAAAAGGAGATTGAGTTCATATAAATAGTGGGAAAACCCACACAAAACTCAGTGACTCCAAAGGTGGAAAGGGAGATCGTGTAATATCTGTCCTCTGGGATTTTCACCATCTCAGTGGGTTAAGCCATGAACAACCCGACCATTAATGTTACTCCTGCTAAAAGCTAGAAGCAGACCCAAATGACTTCAGAAATCCCTTTCTACCTAAATTGTATGAAAATAGAGAATGATGTTTTTAATGCGATTTCTAGTAAGTTTAAGTTTTGTCCTATGAGCAACTACAACCAGCAACATCCTTCATTAATTGGTTTGTCTGGTATTAAAGCCTGCCAATATTCAAGATCTTCTCAGTATGATACCCTCTCTTTATTTCTTAAGCATTTTGAACATAAGAATTAACAAAGCAGTGTCCTGTACTCCTGACCAAAACTTATGGCAACAAATAACACATCTCATTGCTTTCCTTTTACAAATTTTTGCAAGTCAGATTTTGTTGCATCAGTTATGGATTGGAGAATTCACTTAGTGGTCATAATGGCTAATTTTAGTATTTATTTAATTTTAATTATCATTGTTGTTGCCATTACTATGTCATTAGGGACATGAGATTTAGAACTCTCAGGATAAACATAGTTTTTTTCCACACACTTGTAACAATAGTTTTGTATCTCTCTGAAAATAATAGCATATTTTTTTAAAAGTATATAGTTAAAATAATATGAAAGAAGTTAAGATCCATCCATTGTTTTTTTTCTACTCTGAACATACATTAAAAAAAACCAAAACCCCCAAAACATTTTGAGATAAGAAGGAGAAACATGCAAGAATGACATATAAACCTTAAGTGGTTGTAATAGAGCCATAGAAGATCATTATAAGCAAAAATCAACAAGAAATGTAACATCTATAAGCAATACAGTAGGTGATGAACATATTAATTGCTAAGGGGAACACAAACAACATAAACATAACTGAACTTCCTGAGTTATGTAGTACAGGAATTATTATATTGTGGTGGTGTTCATAGCACACACATAGAACTTCTGGAGAGAATTTTTTGTGTTTTACCCTTAATGATATTCATTTGCTCAAGTACGTGTACACATGTCTCATTTCTGACACTTTGGGCCATGATTTCTCCTAAGCCCAGAGCACTAATAGGCATCCAGAGACGCTCCAATGTGGAGAACAAAAAGAAAAAACAAACAACAACAGTGGCATATTATAAATTTTGGAAAGTGACAGGGATGAAAACAAGAATTTCTGCCAGAGGAAAAGACTTCCCAGAGGAGAAAGAGCTGCTCTGCAATGCAGCAGCTGGAAAGAAGCAGGAGAGATTGGTCTTGCTGTCTGTGTTGTGCTGTGCAGAAGCACAAGAAAAAGCAACTGGCTGGAGGAAGGCAGAAACATCTTTGGCTGTTTGTACCACTGGCATGTCATAATGTGCTTGTCATCACCACCACACCAACAACCATCACTACATCACCAAGTTAGTACTGAGTTTCAGTAAGGATTACTATTTTTGTGGGGAGGGTGGTGTGAGGGGTTATGGGTGAGGGGGTTGGCGGTGGGGCTTAATGATGAAACATATTAATATTGCCCATAATTTCATTGAAAATTGTGTTTACCTTATCAAAGATGTTAAAGCACAGGTTACACAGAAGTGGAGTCACTCTCTGATCAATGAATTCTGAATCAATCAAACATATATGGGTGCATTAGTAAATTACTTCTGTCTCTGCCTTTTTTTTTTTTTTTTTTTTTTTTTTTTTTTTTCCAGTTACCTTGCATATTCATGAATATTGCTTGGGCTAAATATCAAATTTTCTTTTTAAAAGATTTTTTTAAAAAAATATAAAAAGTTGACATTAGTTTTAGAAGTCCCAGGATGAAACTATTTTTTCTTATTACAGGTAGTCTATAAGATAAAGGCAAATGTGGAATAAGAACAAAGTCAGAACCAACAGAGATTTGCTATGCTATTCCAAGCAGTTGACTTTAAATTATTCAGAATTTAAAAATAAAAATGCAAAGGGAAGATATAAGGCTTATTAATCATATTAAGAGAGCTCATATTAATCACATTAAGGATTGTTCTCCTAACTGTCATCTCTTTCCTCCTGCATGACTTTGAGAAATAAGTACTTAATGTCCATTTCCCCGGATGATGACAGCACTGCATGATTCCAAAGAGGCTGGAATGATCTAAGCACAGAGGAAGGATACAAATGCTCCCGGTGTCTCTTTGCTTTTGTTTCCTGCCTACTTGATCTTGCAATATTAGAGTGAACAAAAGTCCCACTCAGGGAAATTTCTGGGTGCAAGATGAAGTCCCTCACTGACTTCTAGCACATAAATTAACTCCATTCCTTCCCATTCTTTTAAAATTCATATTAAAATGATATTTATTTGAAGTAGAAGTCACTGTAATACCACAGCAAATAATTGAGGCTTAGCTCTGACCTGGATCAGGCTTCAAGAATGCAGGTTGGGAGACTATCAGAAACCACTGCTACTGCTTTCAACCCTACCATTTAACAGTGAAGAGGGACAACCCCAAAGTGTCAAAAATGAATAGCTGCTCACATTCGGGTGCTCTGAATGTAGATTTACATCTTGGCTTAGGGCAACAGACAACACACTTCAAGAAGGATAGGGAGGTTCAACACTCATGGCACAGTGGAGGTCAAAATATAGACACTCTGCAGAGAAATGAGGGTTGCACAGCCTCAGGGAACCTGCTTCTTTACTTGGTGTGGTTAAAAACGCATGGTTTATACAATTCAAGTCCTAGATTTACAATTCATATAAATAATACACACATTTGGCCTCCCTCAATTCTTTCATTAATAAGGAAATTATTAATGTTAAAAAGAGTTTTACATAATGGAGGTTGTAACACTAATCTTTAGAGTATGGAACACCTCACCATCTCTGTGTCATGGGTCATCACATCACAACCTAGAACCCTTTCTGTCTATGCTGATTTTGGCTGGGGTAGTTAATTTTCTTTGCAGTGCCCGTTGTGGGACTGTGTTTTGGATTTGTGCTGAGCAGAGTTCATAATATAGAGATGTATTTGTTACTGCTGAGCAGAGCTTGCACAGAGCCAAGGCCTGTTCTGCATCTCATACTGCCACACTGGCAGGGAGTTGGGAGTGCCAGGGAGGTTGGGAGGAGACACAGCCAGGACAGGTGACCCCAGCTGACCAAAGGGATATTCCAAACCATGTGACATCATACTCACCACATACAGTGGGGGCCAGAAGGAGGAAGGGGGAACATTTTGGAGAGATGGAGTTTGTCTTCCCAAATCACCATTATATGTGATGGGGCCCTGCTCTCCTGGAGATGGCTGAACACCTGCTTACCCATGGGAAGCAGTGAATTCATTCTTTAATTCACTTTGGGTTTTTGTGGGGCATTTGCTTTCCCTATGAACCTGTTGTTACCTCAACCCATGAGTTTTTTACTCTTCTGATTCTCTTCCTGATTCTGCTGGTGGGGCAGTGATGTCCTTGTTAGAAATTATTTTCCCTGAAAATAAAATCAAACAGAATTTTAAGAATTTGGCATTATATGTGAGAAAGGGTAACTACTGTTCTAAAGTTTGAGAAGTTGCTAGAAATTATACAGCTATATATATTAAAATTTTAAAAAGCTGCAAGTATATAAAATAGCTAAAAATCTTTAGGAATTGGATCAGTGATGAGATTTCCTTCCTATCATCATAATACTCAAATAGTGTGACTGAATAACTGTCATGGGTAACACAAAATGTCACTGTATTCTATATGTATTTGTGCCAGAAAAACACTTTTTCTGACCCAGAGATGGGTCTCCTGAGAGGCGTTTTAAAGACTTTTATTCCATTTTCAGTCTCATGAGAAGGGTGAGATGGTACAGATGATACAGTTCACACCATCACAATCAGAAGCCAAGCTATTTCTTAATTACAATACATTACAAGCATTTCTTGGGCTATGAGTTTTTGCCACACAATGCTGCTAATGCTTCTAAGCCAATCATCTATTAAAATACCCCATGTGGGTCTTGCTACATACATATTTCATAGGTTTATTTCTCAAAAATATCTAGTCTGTTTGCAAGGTCATAATTAGAAACTTGTTTCTAATTCAATTTCTCTCTCAATTATGTCTGTCCTCTTCTGTGGCCTTTCTAAGTCAACATACTTTATCTCAAAGTTTGCATACAGATGCACAAGACTATCAGGCTTCTGTTAGGTTTCAAGGATTCTCTGTAAATCCAT
Organism: Tachycineta bicolor; assembly: GCA_025960845.1. NCBI lineage: Eukaryota > Metazoa > Chordata > Aves > Passeriformes > Hirundinidae > Tachycineta > Tachycineta bicolor. The sequence continues at coordinate 6,686,920 of JANEHK010000031.1, read as the reverse complement.
TTCCCACATAGCTGTGTCCCAAAGCTGTTACTCTCCCTTAAAGAGCCAGTGCGGTTGGAACTGGAATTGTGGGGGCAGACAGGAGATGGCTTTAAAATTTTGGGGCATCCAAGCCACTTCCTCTTTTGCCTGGCAGCATTTGCTGAAGGCTCTGCTTTGGGAAGGTTTCTGGACCTGCAACTGTAGCAACTCAGGAAAACTACATTTCACAATTAATTAGAAACTTTTTCCGACAAAATTTGCAAACTCTATCAGCAGTGAAGGTTGAGCCAGTCCATGGGCTCATATCACCCCATGCTGGTGCCAAGAGCTCAGATGTTCCCAAGCCCCTGACATCAGCACCAACACCAGTAGGGTCCCACAGGGGGAAGGATTGGGTGGCAGCGCTTGCTGTGCTGGCAGATCTTTGACTCTGGAACTGCTCTGGAGGTTCCTGCTTCCCTGGGAAGGTTATTTTTTCCTGCCATCTCTTTTTTTCACCCCCTACATCTCCCAGACTGTGTGGTCAACCAGGGAGTGCCATGGTGAGGTAGAGAGCTGACTCATTTTCTGTTTGTCTTTCAAACCACACAGTCACCCGTGGCAGGCTTCATCTGGGAAAGTGTCTGGTGCCATTTTCCCTTTCCCTACACACGAGGCCATATTGGAAGAGAGCAGTATCTTGCAATTTTTGGTTTATCTTTGTTCCCCTGGGATTGGTGAGATTTTGCAGTTTTGTATCTAGTGATTATTTACTGGTTTTGTTTGTTTTTTTTTTTCCCTGTTGCTGCTTCTCTTGTTAATAAAGCCCTATTTTTTTTTTATTTTTTTTTTTCACTTATATCCACTCAAATTTGTCCCTTATTGGTGAAAAATTGGTTGAAACTAAGGGGAGGTTATTCATTTTAGAATGTCCACCTTTTTAAATTCTCTTAAAGCAAGACATACCTCATGGGATGTGTCCTGTCTCACGACAGGGATTCGCACAACCTTAGAAGTAATATCTTTGTCAGAAGACCAAAATTATGTATATTAAAAAAAAGATTTTAAAATAATTATTTTGGTGAGTATATTTCTCGTAAGTGTCAATCTTGGGAAGAAACATAAAGCTGAAATTATTTGCAAGTACAAATTGTGCTGGGGCAGACTTGGGGGAGACATGTTTTCCTGCATAATAAGCAAAAAGTAAATTGTTCTTCCAATCTCAAAAGCTAGGAGAAAAATGACATTTGTATCCTTTGGGGTTTCTGAGTGCTTACATTATTTTATTCTCTTTTTTTTCAGAGCCAGGAAGTAATAAACTTGAACGTGCCACATCAGGAAAAAGCATTGCAAAATTTCAGAATAATATGTTTTCTCCACATTGTTCAGGATTTCAGAAAATCATTTTTAATGAAAGGAAACTCATGGCAGACCTTGGGCACTTGATTTTGGATGGATATGTTCTCAGTTTCGGCATCTCCCAGGGTTTCTGCCGTGATGCTTACCTGAATAAGTAAAAATTAAAACAGTGCCTCCTCTTTTCTGTAAGACTTTTAGTTTATTGGATGTTAATATATTAACAATTAACTAACTAGCAATTATTAGAAATTAACTGATTTTAAAAAAATCTGGTGAATGACTGTTAAACTGTTTAAAAACAAACCCTGCATAAAGGCATATAATCACAGGATCACAGATGCATAGAATCATAGAACGATTTGTCTTGAAAGAGACCCTAATTATTACATGTGGTCATAGGTTGGAGAGAAATCATGACTGGAGTCCTCTTGATCATAACACAAACAGTGTGTTTTATTGTTTGGAACCTTATATAGGGAGTTCAAAACTCCTGGATCTAGACAACTGACTGGTTGGCCCAGCTCCGTGGCCAATGATACATCTGCATTTAGGGCTGGAGGGGACTGGTTGAGGTCTCTGTTTGAGTTTAAATCTCTGCTATCATGGTTCACCCAGGGATTTGTTTATCAAACTAGGAGAGCCAAATTTGGTATATTATAGCCAGATTTTTTTCTCCAGCTGCAGACTATCTGTACTGTGACTCTTAATGACCATCTAGTTCAAACTCCCCTGCTGTGGACAGGGACAACTTTCACTAGTCCACGTTTCTCAAAGCCCCATCCAGCCTGGCCTTGGACACTACCAGGAATGGAGCATCCTCAGCTTCCCTGAGCTACCTATTCCAGTGCTTCACCACTCTCACTGTAAGGATTTTTTTTTTTCCTAATGTCTAGTCTAAACCTACCCTGTATTGCATAAATACCCAGTATTAATGCAAAAAGTTTGTCTATTCCTTCAAAGTGAAGGGTACTTATGGATGCTGTATGGATCAGTAACATAGTTCTCTGTAAGGCAAAGATCTGACAGAATACTAAAAATACAAAAAAAAATTGAACAAGAAAGCAGTTTCTCTTCAGAAGCAGCTTCTTTCAGAGCACATCATATTTCTGACATGCATTAAGGTAAATAAGCAAGGAAAAGGAGAAAGCATAAAATCCTGACCATGTCTTGTACTCAAGTCACTAACATTTTAAATCTAATTTACTTTATCTTTTTGCATCTCTTTTCTGTCTTATTGCAGCATTGCATTATTGCCACCAAGCAGCTTATCTTCATTGCTGCATTTCACTTCTTAACCACAGCTTTTAGCACAGATTAAGGGTCCACAGTGTTGCAGAGAGATTAATCTGTCCTTCTAGGCAGCAGGGTGGTGTCACTATGATCTTCATATTTCCTCATACCTGTTTCTGTCTGGTTTGACATTATTGGTTTGAGATCCAGTTTCTCATCTTGTGTGAACCTGCTTCATTCAAAACTCTTTGTCCCTTTTCTGTTCATTTTATCCCTTCTGTTTTGATTTTCTCTTTTGCTTCTTGAATTTTTACATGTTAATGATTCTTGCATAATTTTACCTATTCAGTTATTTACACAATAAGCTAATCCACATGTTTCAGTCCTGCCTGGCTCCTCCATACACCTTTTGTGTCTGAGCCAACTGAGCCAGCAGGAGGGACAAGAAAAAGTGAGTTCTCAGTTCCTGGGTCAGCTGGTACCTGAGATAGCCTTAGGAATAATTTGGAACAGATCAATATCAAAACAAGATAATAAGAGAACCATGTGAACACATAAATTAATGCTCTAATGGGTCACTGCAGTCACAGCTGAATCACTGGCATGCAGCTTATGAAATGAAATAGCTACAGGAGGAGGTAAAATTTTCAAATTAGCAGCACTAATGATGTGCAAATCTTGCTAATATTATAGCACCTAACCTGAGATGTAGGGTAACCAGTTCTTCAGAACTTGAAGTGCTTTGATCTACCTGCATCTGTTATGGCCAGTAGGAACATGAGTTTCATACAACTATGACTACATAACTATACTTCTGATTAAAAAAAACCATCTGAGTACATGCTCCTGTCCTGAGGCAAATGAACAGGAAAGAGATGGACCTGTGTGCCAAAAGCTTAATCCTGTGAGTTTGTAAATGTAACGTGAGTAGCAGGTGTATGGATGTTTTTCCGGAATTAAGATTTGAAACTTAATAACACATGAATCTGGGCACACAGCCTTCATATATCATCAATGCAAAGGAGAAGAAGGATTAGAAAAAGCATATGTTCCAGTATGACTAATAATACATTCAGCTACAGCTAGTAAAGCAAAAAAACAAAAACAAAAAAAACCCAAAACAAAACAACAGAAAAAACCCCAAAAACCCCAAAAAAACCCCAAAAAACCAAACCAACAAACAAAAAAACCCACCACAAACAAACAAACACCAACCAACCAACCAACCAAAACTGAGTAAGATAACTACTTCTGTTTGCAAAGAAGCTTTTTCTGAAAAGGAAGGTATTACATGATTATTTGTGTTTAATGTTCTACAATTTCTAGTACATCTGGTACTGTTTAAAAAAAGAAAAGTTTATTGGAAAACTCCTGTGCGTATTTCAATATGGCTTTTTTTGTTTTGTCAATGTTTGGACTTGTACCAATATAAATATCTGCTGCTTGAAATGAAACAGATATGCAGAAGACTGGCAATACCATCATAAATCAGAATGAAGGAGGTGGCTCAATTTGAAGCACTTTCAGGTTAACATTGACTACATAGAACCTTTGGCTGAGCATACTTAAGACTAAAAACTTTGCAGACAGAGACCAGCAACAAGAAAAACACCAAAGAAAAAGTGCTTCTAGAGACCTAGTAAAGAAATTACATTTCACGATTTTCATTTCACAAATTAACCTTACTGATAGCAGGTATACCAGCATGATTGCAGGTCTAATTCAGTTGCGACTTCATTTAAGTTTTTATATTAGCATCAAATCACTTATCAGTAGGAAATCTAAAAATCTGTGCATAAAGGGAGTAAAATAAGCATGAAAAATACACAATGAAAGACAGATGCCATTGCATATCTCTCTATGTACCTATATACACACTGATATTTTTGTCTTTATATACACACAAACAACCGATGCTAAACACAGTGTGACAAATACATGTATCAGCCGACATTTTGCTAACAGAAACAAACCAAAGTAATGCCCAGTTACAGAAGTAACACATTACTTCTGCAATCTCTGGTCCTCTCCTGAAGAGCCCCTGTATCCCTCACAGCTCCCAAGGGGTCTGTGTCCAGGTGCAGCTGTTGGCAGAGGCTGTGTGCCTGGGGAGGGCTCAGCCCAGGGCCATGGGCCAGGCCCTGCCGTGGCTGTGTGGGTGGGGATCCTCCTGGAGCACATCTGCCCACCATGCAGGGAACCACTGAGAAGCTGCCTGAGTGGGGAAGACTTCCTTTGCATGCTTTGATGCCATTTCTTTGGCTGGTTTCTTTTGAGAACGGCTGCCTTTTTTTTTAGGCAAAGTCTCCATGCATAAGCTCTCAGACTACATTTCATTTGAACAACTGTTCCAAAATTCTGTCTTTCTGCTGTCCAATTGTAGCTCTGAAACTAAAACCATTTTTTTTTTCCAGCCTATACCAGCATAAAAATTACACCTAAGAAGAAAATGCAGACTTTGAAGGATGTGTGTATGTGCCTCTTCCAGAGTTAACTATTGCTTGTCTTTGAGAACCTCTATTTCTTGTGTGCCAATTCTCTCCAAATAGCTAGGATCTGCAACAACAATTGGAGTCTGTCCAAGTTTTCTTATCTTTCATGAAGAAAAATTATAACGGACAAAGGTGATTCAGGAACTGAAAGAAAAGAAAAGAAAAGAAAAGGAAAAAAAAATTTTCATGACTCTTTACAGAGATGCAGCTACTTCTCTCTACAATGCTTTATATTACAATTCAGTTAAACTGAAAGAATTTTACTATAGTACAATTTCATTTAATATGTCATTTTTTTTATTTAGTTGTCAAAACTGAAGTTTGTAGAGAGACATTTTCAAAGAGACACATGGGCAAGGAAAGTTACGCATGCAGCATGGGTAACATGAGCTAAATCTGTTGTCTTTTGTAGCAGAAGTCTGGCCTTGAAGTCAATTGGAAGCTCAATAACCGTATGAGTATTATTTTAATCCTAAATTAATTTACTCTGCCTCTCACAGTAGTTATTGGCTTTCATGCTGTGTAAGTTCTCATGATATGCATGGCCACAGTATTTCTGATGAAACCACAACAATCATTCTTGTTCAAAAAATATGAGTATTTAAAAGTGAACTTTGATGCAACCCTTCATTAACTCAGATTGCTATCAAACAGCATTGCTTTAAATTTTCCAGTGATGGACAGCAACATCAGGCAATTAAAATAGATCAGGATTGCTAAAAAGACCAAAATGGGTGGATATTTGTGCTCATAATCCCACTGGTATGTCTATCAGATATAGACAGTTTTTGAATGTTCGTCCAGGGGATTAGCCAGACTGAGGCTGAACCCAGCACCCTCACCACGTCGAGAGGTGATGTGAGGTGTGGGATATACCAGTGTGTACACAGGATATTTCATTGTGGCTCCCAAGGGGAAAATCAGAAAACAGCAAGACTGGAGGTTGCTGATGCTGGCAATTCCCTCCTCAGGATGCTGTTAGCTCTGCAACAGGGAGTAACTGTTCTTCTTGATGAGATGAGGGCAGCCAAGGACTTTTCCACAGGCCAGGAAAGGAATAAACTGTACTAATAGTATGACAGAAATCATTTTCCCCATCAAACTAAATGAGTGTATGTTCAGGTTATGACTTTTTTTTATGCTTCATTTTCTGTGTTTTGCCAAATCATCAATGGCAACTTATGGCAGGAGAAAGAAGACAGTGAGATCCCTAAATATCATCTGCTAACTAAGCAGTGATGTGAAATCAGTTTTAGAGAAAAATGTAGATTTTGCACTTGCTGCAGGACAACAAAGGTTGTTAAAATAGTCCTAGTGGATGGTGGATGGTGGATGAATTCATACTAAATTATTCTCAAATTAATTTTTGAGTGCAGAGGCTGCAAAACTGACACAAAAAAAAATCAAAATGCTGTTGCAATACTTTTACTACCACTTCACGCCAGTTAAATTAAAACATGTTTAGAATCTTCAGATGCTCCAAATTAAATTGGTTTGAAGTTAATTTAAAGCAATATGTGGTTTTGCACAAGATTGCTAGGTTATGCTTTCTTGCTTCTCTTTCCCATTCTGTGAGATTATGCAGCCATGCAGTTATTCTGAAAACTGGCAAAGGTTTCCTTTGAAGGAATCCTGCCAGAGCATGCTAGCCAGAGCTAGGCCACTTCCACTTACCTCCCTAGTAAAGAGGAAATAGATTAAAGCAGGAAGGGGGAGAATGTAGGAGAGACAAGTGCTACAAATTAATATATTTATTAAAATTTCAATGAGTGATTTGGCATTAACTGCTGCAAAGTTAAAGATCTGCTTATTTTTATATGGCTAGTCTAATTAGTGACACTACCACATGTTCAGGATTCATGTTTATTAAGGGTAGTTCTCAACCTCCTTTGGTGCAGTGCATCACTACAGCTATGTTTTCCCTGGTTTTGCTGTCCTGGGGCACCCCAAAGCTCTGGTGGAGCTGTGTTCTTCACAGAATCACAAAATTGTAGAATCCTGGAGTCACAGAATGTTAAGGATTTGGAATGCGTTGGAGTCCAGGGCATTCCTTTGGCTGCTCTGGAGGGCCGGAGACCTGGACTGGAGGGTCTGGGACCCTGTCCCAGAGCCCAGAGGGACACTGGCTTTGATCTCAGTCCATGGGAAAAGCTTCCTGCACTGTGAGAGGGGTTGCAGGCCACAAGAGTATGAAATACAGTAGTTTAGCTTATCACAGGGTGAAAACAGTAAATTTAGGTTTCTAGCATTGAAGTGAATGGGGGCAAGATGGAGGATTTGAGGCGTTGTCTCCTGCTTCTTTCTTCTTCCCTCACTCCATTTTCTGCAGTGAAGTTGGCACAAAGTAATTTAAGGAGATTGGGTCAAAGTAGAGGTGACTTGTTTAGTATAAGTGATAGGTATTGGCAAATGATAAATAAAGAATATGTAGCAATTAGTATAAAAGATAACAACAGCCCAGTTCGGGAGGAGTCACCAGATGTCCAGGCAGCTGCAAACATCTTTGTCGGGCACTGAAAAAATTGTAAGATAAGAACAATAAACGAAGCATGCAACCTTGAAAAATCAGAACCTGAAGACTCCGTCTCTTTCTTGTGTTTGGCTCAGAGCTTTGCAGAGAGCAAAAAGACTCTAAAACCACCTGAATGTCGGGGAAAGCCCACGACAGGTGTGGATCATCTAAAAGATCTTAAAGACCATCTAATCCCACCTACCCCTACCACAGGCAGGGACACCTCCCACTACACCAAGTTGCTCAAGGCCCCATCCAACCTGGCTGTGAACAAACACTACAAGGGCTGAGGCATCCACAGCTGCCTTGGGCAACCTGTTCCAGTATCTCGCCACCTCACAGTAATGAGTTTTTTCCTAATACCTAATCTAAATTTCCCCTCTTGCAGTTTCTACCCATCAGTCCTTGTTTTAGCACTGTTGTTCCTGACCACTGCTGTTCCAAGAGTCCCTCTTGGGCTTCCCTGCAGGCTCTTTCAGATACTCTAAGGTTGCTATGAGGTCCCCACACAGCCTTCTCTTCTTCAGGTTCAACAGCTAGAACTTAGTCAGCCTATCTTCACAGGGAAGGTGTTTCAGTCCTCTTATCACATTTATGGTCTCCTCTGGACTTGCTCCAGCAGGTCCTTGTCATTATTTTGGGGGCAGCTGGACATAGTACTCCAGCTGCTCCATCAGAGCAGAGGGGCAGAATCACCTCCCTTGCCTGCTGGCCACGCTCCTTTTGATGCAATCCAGGATTTCCTTGGCCTTCTGAACTGGTTAATGTTGAGTTTCTATCTACCATCACCCCAAAGCTTTCACTGCAGGGCTTCTCCCAATCACTTCTCTGCCCAAGCTGTTGGTGTGTCTGGGATTGCCATGACCCAGCTGCAGGGCCTTGCACTTTGCTTTGTTGACCCCAGGAGGTTCGCACTGGCCCAGCTCTCCAGCCTGTCCAGGTCCCTCTGGATGCCATCCCTTCCCTCCAGTGACTCGACTGCCCCACACAGCCTGGTGCTGTCAGTGAACTTGCTGAGGGTGCCCTTGGTCCCACTGCCCATGTCACCAACAGAGATGTTGAACATTTCCTTTGAAAATGTTGTGGCTTTCCCTAGACTTATAAAACCATGTTTCTTTCCCATTTGGACCAGGGCAGAGGGGGGACAGTAGATATATTATTATTTATTACATCCAGAACTGGGATGGTAAGCCTGGGTAAGCAGAAATCCAGGGTGTATTTTCAGGTGACCCTGCAAAAACACGGTCTTGTGTCATTGGACCCATCAGCCTACCACTGACCTTTAACTGTTCAGGTGTCCTGCCTGTACACAGCACCCTAGGGCTCTTCTTCCTGTTTATATCCTAGCAGTATTTCTACTGCTATGGCCTTGTCCAGAAATTGAACAGCTTGTGTTCAGCTGGTCCCCTGCCACTCTTCAGGTCTTATCTTGACCTCTTCAGCTATCTTAAAGATTGTGTTTCACTTTGATAGCTTGGATAATCTCCCTACTGATTTGAAAACCTCTGTAGCCTGCATCACTATAGCAACAGAAGGACCTACAGCACCTGATCCTTATTGCAGTTTCAGAGAGTTGTGGATGAAGAAAACTCATCCATTTGCATGAAGATATCAATTATTTACTGAACGCTAACAAGATGGTTAGGCAACATGAAACTTAAATCTTTCACTATTGAAACTTTTGCCCACTAGCAGCATACTCTGCCCCACAGATCTAATGGCATGAAAAGTTCCTTGTAGTCTTTGAAGGGTAGATTCTACATGTGTGGAGTCTATAGATACTGCTTCCCAAAGAAGCTTCAGGCTGAGAGATGGGAGCTCTCAACCTCTGTGGCCCTTTCTTCATGTCAATGGTGGGCACATACTCTCGGCTAAGAGAGCCAGGAGTCTCCGAATAAGGCAATAAAGAAATCCACATGATTTTGAAACCTTTGGGAGCACCATTTCTTTGCTTCATCTGATTTTTTTTCTCCATTGTTTTCTTCTAGTCACAAAATTTATTCTGTGGTATCCTTATATTTAATTGAAGGGCTTGGTTTCCAGCATTGGTAAAAGTCTCTCTTGCAAATGATCATGGTGGGAATCTATAGCATAATTCAAGAGAGACAATATCTGTAGTAATGTTGTACCCTGTTCAGCCCAGTTAATAGCCTGTTCCCATTGTGAGTATTGTGATTTTGATGAAACTTTTCTCACAGAAGAGAAAATATTCAGAAACATTAAGAGCTTTCTTGCCATACAGTAAGGTTTGTTGACCCATACCTCTTAAAAATATTTTGTTTTGAGCTTGAAAAAAACCCAAATATTTGGACAAGATATCTGATAAAATCAAGCTAATAAAGGACATATGTCCATCTGCTCATTTTTATAGTGTACAAAACCTTACAGGACATTCACAATATCTCTGTTTCTAGCTTCTGCAGCTAGCTACACATCTGATCTTTCCATCATTCACACTTCAAGAGAAAAATAATAACTGTCCATACACTGCAAGTCAGACAATATTCTTTGGTACATGTTTTTTCAGCACAGTGTTATATCAGGAAATTATCAAGTTCACGCTCACTCTCAACATTTCATTCCTGGTGTGGCAACATGGCTTTAAAGCATATCTCACTAAACCCAAACGAATCCCTTTAAATCTGTTTTCTCAGTTATTATGAAAACAGGTATTTTGTTGGCCCTTTAGTTGTTTTTGTGCTTGTTGCATTCTCTCTCATGTTGCTACAAGCCTCCACACACCACAGATTGTCAGAGGCAACTCCAGGACTGAAGGCAAGATGCAAGCTCTGAGCAGGAGAGCCAGGGAAGAGTGGTAAGGAATCATGTGTTACCTGAGAGGCTGCAGGGGCTCAGAGGAGGCTGGGAACAGCCAGAGCAGGGATCAGGGCTGGCCAGAGAAGGACTACAAATTCTTCCCCATGTCTGATCCTCTTTATTCTCCAGAAATGCTGAACTTTGCTGCTCCTTTGTAAGAGAACACCACCCCTTCTGTGTCCAGCACCTTTGCTTCAATGCCTCTCCACTGAGCTGGGGACAAGGGCTGATGAGAGCCAGGCATTTCCTTCCTACTTCTCTCTCCTTATCTAATATTTAGCAGGGGTTTTTGCTTGCAAATAGCAAGACTGGGCAAGAAAGGAAAAGCCAGGAAGTTTGACTCCCTGAGTTTCTGGAGTATTTCCCTAGCTGATGAGCTAAGTAGATGAAGTCTGCATTTAAACCAAGGTGAGACTGCAGGAGAGGATGAGCATAATGGCTGCAGAACAGCTTTTCTGTCTGCTGATTTTAATTTTTTGTTTGTTAAAGGCACAAAACCATTAATCATGCTTACACAAGCCCCATGGGCCACCTTAAAATGTACAGATGTGGTGGGGTCCTACCAACAGCTCCCCTGCTTCCTCTGTGTGTGGTGGCTGAGTGAGGTGAATGCAATTGCTCTGCTGAGTGTGCTCTCACAGCCTGCTTGTTTTTCGTGTTCTTTGACATTGTGTCTGTTATTCACAATTCTTATTCATCTGGGATAGATTAAAGTGATATGAAGTATCCATTCTCAGAGGTAACAAAACCAGCACAAATGAGGCATAAACAGCAAAGATAGAATAAAAGCTATGGAATATCTACCCATATAATAGGTCAGGAAGCCATTAAACTTGCCTTTATCTGTTCTTAGCAGAGCTGTGAGTATAGTATGTTTTCTTTTTCCATTTGCATTTCCATTTTGTCATTTGGTTAATGAACATGTAATCAATGTCTCTTTAGCACACAAAGTAGAACATTACTTAAAAGAGGGAGGTTAAAGGATTGCACTGAATCATCACCTTAATATAGATTCTGAATAATAAAAGACCAAAGTCCTGTGGTAGAAGGGGTGCCCTACATGCCAGTTATAGTTGCAGGTCATCTTGATTGACAACAGTTCATTTCTATGGCAAAGTTAATCTTCACTAATGCAGTTGTCTCAATTGATTTTAAATTCTAATGCATCTCTTGAGTTCATATTTTCAGTTAACTGATAAATGTTTTGCTTAGAAGCCGTCACATCTTTGCTATAAAAATTGAAAGACAATTCCAGGGCTCCCATGTGAAAAAAAATTATGCTCCCATCATATCTGGTACCTAAACGCTTCACATTAAATATCACTGAGGGCTTTTTAATATAAGGATTGACTTTTTTTTTTTTTTTTAATGTAGATTTCACAATTAGAGACATACTAAGCCTTTCACTCACTTTCTACTTACAACATAGCTCAAGCTTTTAATTACGCTGGAATATCAGCAGTACTGCAAGTGGTCAAGCCTAATGAAAATTGGAAATAAAACATCACACTGTCATGAATGTCTTCCATGGATTTTTGTAGCTGGCCTTGAGGACAATAAAATTCAATAAAAATTGAATTCTCCTCTCACTGTAATCATCAGTAGATGATGAAACACTGCAGAGGCCTTCCTGTGCAAACCAATTGTGTTATCAAATTAGCAAAGAGTGCAGGATTTTTGATCACAGATAGAGTCTTACGTGGATGTAAACAAAGTATCACACAAGGCAATAGAGAACAACATTTTTCCATGGTTTATATGATCCTCAACTACTTAAAATGGCATTTTAGGACAGCTAAAAAAATGGATTTGTTAAATCCATGCTCACAGATGTGCTGAATTTCGTGAATGGACTATGCAAAGGGTTATCAGATTATGAAGGTTATTGTTTAATTACATTTATTTGTAGACCTCATTAAAAATTTTACATAACTGTATTTTCAATATATTAATTTGTAAAGTAGTTTGATTTTTGTTTAAAAAATGAATATTATATTATAAAGTGACTATTTGCATATATGCATGAGACAGACTTTTGTGCCTTTGATGTTGGAATTCTTACTGAAAACTATACAAGAATCACATATAATTTATTTTCAATACTTTTATAATAAACATTCAGGGTTCCTTCTATCACTTTTCCTTGAGCAAATCAGATACATAATTTTCACACAACTTATTTGATGTTACAGAAATGTTTAGTCCCTTCAAGTTTCTTGGTGCATGCAATAGCATATTTGAAATGGAAGTAGTGCTAAAAGATTGCTCTACTGTGTACAATTCCAAGTGAAGTTAAGATCAGACATATTTTGCAAAATTGTCTTGTTGGATTTTATCCAAATATATTTCCAACAACCCCCACTAAACTAATAAGCTCCAGACTTTTTCCTATTTTTTTCCAAAACTCGTGTTCCAACAGGCAATGCCCTTCAAAATGTTTTCCAGTTAAAATTTAATTTTCATTTTGTGATGTGGCAAAAGTTGGGATAGGAATTATTTTATTAGACCATCTATGTGCTTCTGAGAAGTTAATAACCTGAAGACATTCAGACATTTGAATGGTTATGGATAGAAAATAGAAGAGTAAGACACACTGCTAGAACTGGACTGTCAAGAGGATAAGCGAGGTTTCCAACTAAATCCTCCCACTACCCTTCCATCTTGCCATGTGTTAATCTGATAATTTAATTTTTCTTCTAGCTGAGCCCTGCCTGTGGGCTGGCTCAGCCCACTGCAGTGCTGAACCTAGGGTGATTTCCTCTGGCCTGAATGGATTTCACTTCTGTCCGAGATCCCGTCAGGAGCTGTGAGCATTCTGAACAGATAGAGGCACCCGGAGAGTTCTTTAAACACAGCATTAGAGCCACAAGAAAGGTGACTATACACAGGTCTTCACACAGCCTGTCATATAATAAACTTATTGTTTTTATCCATTCATGAGCTATCATCCTAATCCTCTGTCTCGTAATGATTGGCTTTCTCCAGATTTTGTTGATTTTTTTTCCTCATTTGACTTTCTTCCATGGCCACAAGATGATTAATCTGCCAGCTGGCATAGAAATTCTCAGAATTGAGGAAAGTGTTAATTTGGGGAGTTGCTGAGAACTGGGGAGTGGGATAACTAAAACCATCAACTTCAGTTATGGCAAATTTGTTAAAAGAAACCATGAATGTGTTTACCAACCACTCTCATAGCAACACAGTGAGCTTAGATACTACTGTATACTGTATACTACATTGAAGTAAAACTGGTTGCAGGCATTTAATATTGTCTCCCATGATTCCTCATCCTTTTTGAGGGAAAACTGTTGCAAAAACTATGTGAAGAATCAGATTTGCAGAGTCTGGTATTTTCAGCAGCATATTTCTAGTCTTTTTTGGCTCTCAGAAAATTCTTACACATTTATACCAGGATAAGTTACAAATCTACTGTTGTAGTTGCTGCTGCCATCCTCAAGTAGCAAATACTTTGGCATTTTGACCAAATATCCAGAGATGGCATATCTGGTCTCCAGAATATCCAGCAGTGAGGTACTTTCATGAATTATGACCACAGGTTCACTTTTGTGATAGCCTATTCTTCAAGACAGGCTCTAACACACTTCTTTCAACAGAATGTTAACAAAATGTTAACAGAGGATTGTCCATGATGAGTCTTGGTCCAAAATCCATGCCACTTTGGCACAAACAGAATTAATACCAAGTTTGATTTCCCTTTTACGCATACACATGCTAAAACAGATATCCATATCCCATCCCTATCAAAGACCTTAAGAGCAGTCTGTATTCATTAAATATAAATTCCTTACTTGTTTTCCAAAGGATTTTATATCTTACAGCATTCTCCCAATGCCAGTAGCAATTTCTGCAGCACCACATATTTGAAAGGTGTATAGAGAGCTGCAAAAAGGTATATTTGATAATGTTTAAATAAGACATGGAAATAGGCATGCCTCCTGTGCACAGCTGCTAACACAGCACTTTATTAAAACAGTGGATCATAGTCTCTGAAAGCTGCTGAGGACTGTGTGGGATTCAGTCCCTTGCCTAACTTGATGGTAATGTCAATGAGCTTCAGATCAACTTCTTGATGAGTACTAGACAAATACAATGAGACTGATGCAAATTGCTTGTGTTTAGTGCCTGTCAAAACATGACCCAAAGAATATAAAATGAGATAGAAAACAAGAGATGAGTGAATGAAAGAATGATATGAAGAGGCACAACCTATGGCTGAAAAACAAATATGTGAAGCAATGAAAATTAAGAAAAATGTTTTCCTAACTTCTGTTAAAACTGTTGCATTGAGGAAAATGTTAGAAATATATTAGAAACTAATACTTTCTTTCATGATCCATCTTGCCTTGCATTTTTGCCTTGCATTGCCCCAGTTACCTTACATCTGGTTCCACTTTTGCTACTCACAAAATGAATCTGTGATTTCTTTTGGTATTCTTTCTCCTTACTTCATAATTGATTTTTTGCCAACTTTAATCAGACTGCTCTTTGTGATTACCAGAAAGATCCTCCAAGATTATGCCTCTGAGACCAAAGTGATAGCATTAGAAACTGTCCCTGAGTTTTACAAAATGTCACTATTCTACATTTAATTCAAATCTAGTGCTGATAAACCTAACAACACAGCAAAATGAAAGAGGGATAAATGAATGTGACAATTTCAGCATGTGTGGCACTTAGGTTCACCCATTCCAGGTCCACATATTTTAACTTCATTGCTTACTCATCTGATCCACCAAGCAGTATGGGGTCAGAAAAAGCAGAGAAGATGAGGGAAAAATGGTAAGACAGAGACCCAAGATGACAAGACTTTAGTCAGCTTCTTGAGAAAAGTTCCTTTGCAACTCTCACCACCAAATCCATATTATTACCTCTCCATCTGACACTGGCTAAAAAAGACCTGTTCTTTTATTTTCTGTTACAATAGCTATGGTGGGCACTTTCAATTCCAAGTAGGAGAGGGTGAAAATAAGAAAATGAGAAAAGTAGTTTGAGGTACATGCAGACTTTTGGCAGCTAAAAAATCTATGCCAGCAACTGGCCTTGAAGGCTTCACCTCAGCCTTGTTCATGTGAAATGGTGAGCTTCTGTCTGACTACAACTCATTTTAATTCTCCAGAGAGTCAAGCTACTTTAGTCCTCAGTAGATGTCAAGGCACCTCTTGGCATAAAAAGGAAAGGAATTTACACCATCTGAAGGTGGACCATCATGGGGGTTAAAGTCTCCTCTTGCAAGAACAGTGTTCAGGTTGCAAACAGATGTTGAAACCATTTCTCAGGTACCAGTCAGTTCACCCTTTTAGACATAATTTTCACTCTTCTTACATGCACAATTTTGTCCCATATTATAAACTGCATGCAGATTACTGTGAGGCTATGTTAATTAGTCCTCACTAAGTGAAATACAGCTTCCACCATTTCCACAGGCTTAATAATACTTTATGCAACATCTCTTTTGGTTTTTCTCACAGTGTGCAGTTCTTGCCTTATTGTAATTTCACAGTACTACAGGTAATATCTGAAATATAGAGTTCATGTTGAATATTGGATAATTGTGTAAGTATTGTAAAGATTACAGCAGGATTACAGAAGGAATTAATGGTTGTATTAAAAATTTGTCACACGTGGCCATAAGAATTAGGATCTTAAAATTTTGTAGTATGCTGACCTTATAGTCACAACTGTTGATTTTGTGGATACAAATTTCAGGAACAAGAGGTTATTGTTTAGTCAGAGTTAATATTTGGTATCTACAAATGATGTAGTTTTTCTGTGTCTGGTTCTGTCCCCGCTCCGGGCGGGAGCTGACCCCCAGCTAGCTCGAGTCAACACAGACACAAAGTTTCCAGTTCCTTTCGGCTTCTCGGCTCAGCAGCCAGACCCCATGTATCGAGACAGTCAACAGCAGCAGAAGAGGAAAGGCTGGCTCTCAGCTTAGCAGGTTAAAGATGTTTATTAGCAGGGAGCTCCGAGGCGAGCGGCTGGAGAGCTTTGAGGCTGAGAGCTGAGAGAGCTCAGAGCTGAGAGAGCTGAGAGGGCTGAGAGGGTCTCTTCCTCCCTCCTACCCCCTATATACGGGGGAGGGGTCCCAGGCAGGATACAACAAGACCACAAATCAGGGGTACAGTGGGTCCAAGGTGTGCCCACCCCCAAGCCTTGGACCAACCACCTCCAGAGGAAGAGGATTCCCCCCAGGCTACCTATCACCTGAAGCCCTCTCCCTGCGATTTCGCAATCCGGGAGGGACCGCTGGAGTGATAGACAGGCTGCCCCAGAGCAAGGGGGGGCAGAGGGGATGTTACATGTCATGTGAGGGGTGGGATGATTGACACAAACCACCTTATTATACAGACAACACAAAAGGGATACAGAATTGGGGATACAGTGAAATGAACCATAACATAAACTTCTTACAAAAACCTAATAAAACAGTTCTGCACCACCACATTTTTCAATACAGTATTCCTACTGATTCTCTAGGAGAACACCCATAACCTGTGCAGTGAATCCATCTATAATAGACATCATAAAGAAATTATCTGCAATGATTTCCTAGCAGAAAGGGATGAATACACTTAGAGATTAAAACAAAAAATATAGTCAGATCATGTTCTAAAATTTAATCATGTAAAATACCTATGCAGGTTTTTAGACCAGCATCAGTTAATTTTACTGACCCTCTTCTGTAGTGGTTGAAAAAAGCAAAAAAGAAAGCAAAACAAAACAAAACAAAACAAAACAAAACAAAACAAAACAAATAATAATAATAATAAAGCTGACTCCACAGGGCCAGATTTTACTTGCTAAGTGAAAGCTTAACTTAATTTCTAATAGACTAGTTCAGTTGAAAAAGATCTACAACAATTATCTAGTCCAACTGTGTGATCACTTTTGTATTTCTTATGGAAATACGTGAAACACCCAGAAAGAGAGAAACACCAGTTAACATCAACAGAATGCTTTAAACTGAAAAAAATAAATCCCTGCCACCCTGAATTTCATTAAAAGAAACACAGATTAGATTTCTTGGAAAATCATTCTTTCCCGAAAATGAAAATTTTAGGATCATGAAATGGTTTATACCTCTGAAATATCTTGCAGGCCACCACACACATTTCACATCTTTCCTAGAAAGAAAATTCAAGTGAAATTCTTGAGCTGGTCACTGGGTACCAGCAGGCAGCTTGGTCCTACAGTCCATCCAGCTCAGACCATGGCCAGAGAAGGGAACATTGTCACATCTTCAGCAGCCAGACGAGAAGCAATACCCAAATGTCAGCAATACTGACATTTGACTGCTGGTATCAGTTTATGTGATAGCAACATTTTGGGGGTATTAATTAATTAATTTATGAAGAAAAAAAGGAAAAAATAAAGCTCAGTTCCTCTGGTTGTTTGCCCCACCTGTGAGTCATAGCAAGGTATTAATTATATAAAGCAAAACTCTTTGCTGTTATTAAAAATATTTCTCAGATTTTTTCCCATATCTTTATTTTTTGACAAATTAATAGACTGCTGGTTATTTAAAATATGAGTGCAGAAGTGTTGCTACTTTAGTGAGTTAGCTACACATAAAGAAGCTAATACCATTTTGGCTAAAAAATTAAGAGGTAAGATTAGAGACCAAAATAGTATCTTTAATCTCATTTTTCTCTGCAAGAGTATATGTATTTGAAGTCCTAGATATGATCTTTTTCTTTAATTACAGATTGCTCTAAAACACTTTAAAAGCTGAAAGGGGCATATGACTCTCATAAATATGCAGAATTGCAAGCAAATGAAACTTTTAAAACTCCAGGATTTTAAAGCCTTTTCCATGGATTGGCAGAACAATACAAAGGATAAGTACACTGCATAAAAATTGAAGATCATTTAGTTTTGTCTTCCTTTAAAATGCGTATCTTGGAAAAGGTTCAGTAAAAATCTCTGGTCTACAGATGTATTTCTGGAAGATGGGAATCAGCAGAAGCTTTTAGGGTCTAAACAAAGCAGAGAAGAAGAAATATTAACAAAATATGAACATGACAGTGAAAACAAAACCATTTAACAACATTTTGTTTCCTAAAATACCCAGGGATGATATTAAAATTTAAGTATCAAGCTTTATTTTTCCATATTAGTATCTTTTTAAGCCTATAAATACAGTGGACTATGTTTTTACATTTGAATTTTATTCCACTATAACCTGTAAAGAAATCACAGTTGAAAGTTACAACCATTTAAATTCAAATCACGTGTATCCTTTTTTTTTTTTTTTTTTTTTTTTTTTTTAACTGAAACTGGGCAATCAGCTTAAGAAAAAGTAGTCTGGATTCTGTGTAACCCATCCAAACTGTTCTTCTTTTCCACTGCAAACCTCAACAATTTCCATTTGAGTAGGTAAACCTTCAGTACAAAATGTGAGGCAGATCAGGGGACTGCCAGCTACAGAGTAACATACAAAGAGATACTTTGGCAATGATTACATTTCCTGGGCCTGATTTAGAGCGCCTTAATTCTATCCCTTGGATTTGCAGAATATTTTAACAGATTTCCAACTTTATTTTCTCAGACTTCTCAACTCAATATTGTGATATAATAAATAAATCTATAGCAGTGTCTCAGCTATAAATATAATCTAAGCATGGAAAATTGCATAACTTAATGGCATACCACTTGGAGTGGTTGAAACTGCCTCTAAAACTTTACTGGGGCGACTTAGAGGAAAAATTACTGATTGAACATTTCAGGTTTTTATGACCATTCAACATTTCTTTAATGACCTCTAATGTGCTTCAAAGTGAGCATCTTTAAACCCTGGCCTAGATCACTCTACATCAGCTGTAAGGAACATTCCCTGCCAAGGTGTTTTATGAGTTTGGTGACTGTTAAAATAACATACTTCTTAGCACTAGCCTGTAGTAATGTGAAAAAAATAATTGGGATTCACCATTAATGCATGACCGTGATGGACAATTTTCAATGGCCATGCTAGACCAAAAATAGTGCTCCAAATTCATTTGAGTGAAAAAGTGCAGCTTTGACTAAGCCTGCTTTAGGCAATGGTTAACTATATCTACACATTTACAGGGCTACCCTAGCTTTATACCACCTTCTTTTCCCCTGATGCAGCTATTGAGCCAGTGCAACCACTTACTTGATAGCAAAGGCGAATCTCAGAATCTTTCTCCATGGTTCATGATGGCAGTGGATTATCTTCTACTACAGCCCCAGCACCTGTACCTAAAGCTTAGAACAGACCAAATAATGTTGTCCTTATTTCTTCTTAGCTCTCTATTCACTGTATGCTCAATTGCAATATGATTTCATATCCCAAAGACAACAAACATTTGAATTTTTAATAGGCTTTGTCTTCAAATAGAGATGTTTCTCAACATCAGGTACAACTCTTGCAGTTCTTATACCCAGAGAATCAGCTTCTCACATTCATACTGGATTTAAGGTAAATCTCAGTAAATTGTCCTAAGGACAAGAAATCAAACGCCATTAAAATGATCCTTTCCAACCAGCTCTGATGATGCAAGGAGCCTCCATCATGTAAAAACAGTGCAGAAAGGATGTTAAAAGACAAGTTTATTTGCGCTCTTATGTTCCATTCCTTTAAATGTGAATAACCCTGTTAATTTTCAAGGGTGATACCAAGATTAAATTTATTTAGGTGGATGACCAGAAGAATTTAATTAGAAGTCACATTACAATAAAACAAAACAATAGTTAGCTTGGACTGGAGTTATGCCTGCAATTAATCTCCAATGACTCTGCTCTCTAATAAGCAGTGCATCCTACAGCTGCTCATATATGCCTTGCAATTGAAATGCATTTTTTAAAAGCACAAACTCCTGTAAGGGTAGTTCAAAACCTCATTTTGCATAACATTTTTACATATTTCTTAAGAAAAAAAAGGTAAAGCAAATTTTTGTGTTCTGCACAATTCTTAAGGACTTTATTATAGATGCAGTTACTTCTAGGTCCAATGTGTAGATTAGTAAAACTAGGCAAGATCAATTCTATTATTGAAGCTGGGACTGAACCTGGCAAGGGATGCAAAGTATCACAGGAAGGGCTTCTACAGGTACGTTGATTAGAAAAGGAAGATGAAAGAAAACATACCATCTAATAAAAAAATGCTGTTATATTGGTAAAAGTAGAAGACTGAGGTACTCGATTCCCCCCCCCCCCAGTCTTCAAAGGCGGTCTCTCTTCCCATACCTCATGAATGAATGGACAGCAGGATGGGGACTGGAGGAGCAAAGTCTCTCTTACTGAAAGTAAAGATAAGACTCATGACTATCTGAGAAACTAAAGCATGCGTGAGTCTATGGGACCCAATGAAATATATCTGAGAGTCCTCAGGGAATTGGGTAATGTAGTTCCTGAGCCACTCTCCATGGTATTAGAAAATCCATGGCAGTCAGGAGAACTCCAAGGTGACGGGATAAGGGGAAACATTGCACTCATCTTTAAAAGGGGAAGAAAAAAGGATAATGTGAACTACCAACCTGTCAACCTCACTCACCTCTGTGCATGGGAATATGATGGAACAGATCCTCCTAGAAGCTGTGCTAAAGGGCATGGAGGACAGGGAGGTGACAGTACCTTGGTGACAGAACCTCAGACAAATCTTGTCTGATCAACCCAGTGGCCTTCTGGGACTGGGGGATTCCATCAGTGGACAAGGAAGAGGTTACAGATGTCATCTATCTGGACCCTGTAAAGCCTTTGACACAGTCTCCCACAACATCTTTCTCTCCAAACTGGAGAGATGGATTCAGTGGATGGGCTGTTAGGTGAATAAGAAAGTGGTTGGATGGTCATATCCAGAGGGTAGTGGTCAATGACTCAGGCTGGACATCAGTGATAAGTGTTGTCCCTTGGGGGTCTGTTGGGACCAGAGTTATTTAATATGCTCGTTAATGACATAGACAAAGGGATTGAGTGCACCCTCAGCAGATTTGTAGATGACCCCAAGCTGAGAGGGGCTTTTGACACACCAGAAGGATGGGATGTCATCCAGAGGGACCTGGACAAGCTGGAGAAGTGATTCATGAGAACCTCACACAGTTTAACAAGACCAAGCGCTGGGTCAGAGCAAACCCCAGTATCAATCCAGGGATGAACAGATCCAGAGCAGCCCTGCCCAGGAGGACCTGGGGGTGCTGCAGGGTGAGAGGCTGGACATGACCCAGCCATGGGCACTCCCAGCCCAGAGAGCCAAACGTGTCCTGGGCTGCATCCAGAGCAGTGTGGGCAGCAGGGCCAGGGAGGGGATTCTGCCCCTCTGCTCTGCTCTGCTCAGACCCCACCTGCAGAGCTGCATCAGCTCTGGGCTCCCAGCACAGGAAGAAAATGGACCTATTGAAGTGGGTCCAGAATAGGGCCAGAAAAATAATCAGAGAGATGGAACATCCCTGTGAGGGATGTTTTTCCCTGTGAGGAAAGACTGAAAGAATTGGGATGTTCAGCCTGGAAAAGAGGAGTGGCCTAATTTGAAGTGACCTAATTTTGGCCTTCCACAAACTAAGGGGAACCTTTCATGAAGATAGAGACTATTTACAAGAGCATGTAACAACAGAACAACAGGGAGAAAAGAGAGTAGGTTTAGATCAGGTATTAGGATAAAAAAATATTGTGAGGATGCTGAGGCATGGGAAGATGTTGTCCAGAGAAGTTGTGGATGCTCCATTCCTGGCCAGGCAGTATTCCAGGCCAGGCAGTATTCCTGCCAGGCAATCTGGCAGTATTCCAGGCCAGATTGGACGAAGCTCTGAGTGACCTGCTCTGGTGAAAATTGTCCCTACCCATGGCAGGAGAGATGAAAGGAGATGATCTTTTCCAACCCAAGCCATTCTTTGATTTTACATTTTTATTTTCCTGGACATAGCATAAATCTCATATGAGTCCTGAAAACACTTCGTTGATTGTCTCTTTTGATATACCTTCTGCAGCTTTTACCACACAAGCAGGCAATTTAGATTTAGTTTACAATGTGAGAGCAAAACAATATTTCAGAATTGCAACACTATCTGTAATCTGAAATCATCAGCTTTAAAAAATATATAGTGTTTTTAATCCGGTCATAATCACTGATATCACAAGAGGAAAATGTCAGGATTAAAAAGAAAAATGGCATGACTTTACAGGACTTGCAATTTTTGCAAGATTGCATAAGGTAGCAAACACTCCACAGGTTGACCCTTAGCAACAGAGATGTGCTTATGTTCTTGAAGAAATACAGATTCTCATAAAAAAAAAAAAAAAAAAAATGAAGAATCTCATCTCATCAGACAATCTAAAGAAGAAACTGGGCACCAAATGAATCAGCACTCACCAATATTAAAATATCAATTATCAAACACCAAGACATCAGTAAATCCATTTCTATGTTATGAGTAGAAGTAGTTGAGCTCGCTCAAACCTGTCCTTCCTGAGAGAGAGATGAGACTGTGGTAATTAGTTTTTAAATAAAGCTTTATTTTTACTCACTGCATGTCAATAAGAATTCAAGTTAAGCCTCACCCAATTAAAGCAGTATAACACTGCACAATTGAATTTGTGCAGGGATACATAATAGACTGTATATTACAGTGTAGAAAAGACATAATATATCATATCTTTCCAAAGTACAGGCAAATTTTAAAGAGCATTATTTCTGCAGACAGAAAGTACAACTATTTTTTAACTACAGAAAGAAAAATAATTCTCTCTGTGTGTATGTGTGTTATAAAGTATATTTCTATGCATATATAACTGTAATATTTTCATGCAAAATTTCCCAGAAATTAGATCTAGATCCAGAATTCTGTTCTGAGAAATCTCAGTAGATTCCTCTGAATAGTCCTGGTCTTCTCTTTACATGCGAGATTCTGCAGTACGGAAACCTTCCCTCCTCTTTATAAAAGAATAGGATCTGAAGCATTTATCTCAAGTTTAAAGACAGGATTCATGAATATGATACTAAAGTTTATTCAGGGTGGAGAGGGTGAGTGGATCAGTTAGAAAGGATTTATGAAACTAATAATGTTCAGCTTCTCAGTTTAAATTATATTATGTTAAGGACTAACACAAAATTTCTGATACATGCTGAAATAAATTTCACAGATTAGAAGAAATTATGAGGCTGCTGCTGTGATGCAGAATTAAAAAGAAAAAATAGTAACTCAAGAAACAGTACATAAAGATTTGACTAGAAAGTAAAATTGTAGGCAATAAAGACGTAGGGGTAGTAAACACTTTGCCTTATTTTCAGTCTGCTATTCTCCACACAGTGAAGAACAGTACAAGGGCAAGTGTTGAAGGGCTACAGAATACTGAGGTAGGAATAGTTAAGTATCATCCTGTAGTCACATCAATCACAACAAAATTCCACAGACCAAGGAGAACTATTCAGAAGATGTGGTGTATTTACTCTTCAAGCCTAAACTAAATCTGTTGCCTGAATTGTAAGTGAAATTTTGAAATGATAGATTTTTGAAGTGCTCAACTTGACCTGACAAGAACATACAGATGTAGAAAAGTTTTAGAGATGTGTTGTCGAGCCACTGGATGTGCTCAGGGTGTGATATCCTTTTGCACATGAGACAGTTTATATGTTTATCCATAGAGAGCTCCTGTGCTAGCATTAATATCCCTCTATTTTTTGGTACATGGGCTGGGGCCAAATTTTCGTCTTGTGTTTCTCTCCCTTGAAGACTCAAGGAGACAGTTTCTACCTTCCTTGTGGAAGGGGGAGTGAGAGAGCTGAGACTGTTTTATAGGTGGTCTTTCCCACTGAGACTCCAGATCAAGCTGCAGGGAGAACAGTAGGTTTCCTTCCAAACATCTCAGTCACAAGGGCTCAATATTCTTTTAGGAGACTCACTATTGCACACACAACTCCCTTGAATCCAGTCTAAAGCAGAGTTTTTGTACAATGGCAGATGTGGGGACAGCACTTGAGCCATAGGAAGGAGTAACATCATCACAGAAATGGATCCCACGCCGATCAACAAGTTCACACAGACAGAAACAGACTTTTGGTTGAAAGAGAGTAATGCCACACTAAACTGGTTGTGAGGCTCATGTGTTCTACAATTTATACTTCCTGTAGTTGTTGAGAAAGTATGAAACACACCCTCTCCAGGCAAAGTTTTTGCCTTTGTGTCTATGCATACTGCTTAAAAAAACAATTGTGTGTTTTCCTGAAGTTCTTGAAGTTATTTTAAAAATTTAAAATGTGAATATGCTGCTTTGTTCTTATGAGAACTTATGAGAGAATGAGAATATCAGAAAGCTACTGCCTCATTGTACTTTTGACTGAAAATGTAGGAAACAGAAAATGTCGTCATTCAAAAAGCATTAAAAAGAGTGGCGACCACGATCAGTCAGTAATATGTGTCAAATAACTTTTTAAAATAATTTGGTTTTATATTTTTTTAAAATTATATGCCTACTATTTTATATGTAATGTTCATTTTCATAAACCTCTTTTTCTGCCTATATCATATTTAAGATATTTTCTTGAAGTTCTTGTAGTAATTTTAACTATTTTTAGTGCATTTTATTGGCCTCCAACATAAACCCAAATGTAAGCAAATATTCAAAAATCAACCATTAATCTAAAAAATAAAGATTCAGTTTACCATTTTAAACATAATTAAATTGTGAAATATAAAAATGTTAGTAAATATTTGCTGTCGTAAATAGATAAAGATTCTGTATAACCTTATGCTTTCCAAAAATTGTTGCAGTTATTATGAAGTGTAAAATGATTCTCTATGAAATTATGGTTACCAGAAATTAATGCAGTTATTCTAAAGGCAGTATTTAATTTGAAATCAATACATCCTTATAGCTATCAGTCAACTTTTGTAAGCAAACACTTAAATGACAAAATGCAAAGCAAGATTGAAATTGATGTTGCTGATGTAAATCAGTCAAAGTCTGACAAAATCCTTTTGGCAGCATTACACAGCAATCACTTGTGTAACTCCCTCTGAGTCTTTTTGCAAGATGAAGCATTTGGTGCTGATTTTCGGTGCTCAGTCATCTCTCCAGAAGGCACTTAGGAGCAGCAATTGGCTTTACAGTTATTTCCATCACTGTCTTTCAAAGTGATCTTAATGGACCATGTGTTCTCAGTAAAGGGCTTATTTCTCTTCTGAATTCCTCTGCATACTGGGGAAGGATTATTCTGTCACATCACTGGGAATTATAACAGTCTCACTCATAAGCAATTGAAACCCAGGTGTCTCCAGCATTTTTTCCCACACCCAAGAGACAAGGCCATTTCTGCCAGATTACATTAAAGGGTTTTGCAGGGGAGCAGCATTGCTTATGGAGTCCCTTAGTCCCTGGTACAGCGCAGTACCACAGTTAGAACTCTGATACCTGCCAAATGTCACCCCAAAAGATGTATTTGGCCAGTTTAATGACAGCTGTCCCCACCTGAATATGAGAAGTAGCATGTTCCTCACCAAAACACTTTTTTTTTTTTTTTTCTTGGCACAAATTGTATTAATTTTTCACATAGTTTTCTAGCAGCCTTTCTTGCTTGTCTTGGCCTTAGATTCAGCTTGACATCTTCCCCCTCCTCCAACAAGAACATACCCTAACAAAAACTAGCCTTGTCAGGATCCAGCTACAGAGACCATGTCTGCAAAATGCCATATCATTTCTGGGGATTGTAGACACTCTCAGTGAGAAATAGTGTAACTTTGTAGAGGAAACCTTAATTACTGTCTTGTCTTCTAACAGCTTCAGCTTACCAACAGCTTAACTCTTTTTCAGAGTTTAGAGAACAAATGTCTATATATAATCACCATTTATGTATATTCAGTTGATAATTTCCTGGTATATGATCGTTTTGAATTTTGAAGATGTTAATGACAACTGTAACTTGCATAACAAGCCTGAATTAAGAAAATCCGTTTATATATATATATGTATTTTGCATAAATTACACTCCCCAAGAATGGGAATACTGGTCTAATGCAAAAATATCTCACAGGGGAGTTACATGCCTGTATGATTAAGATTTGCTTTTGCTTTTTTTCTTTCTTTTTTTTTTTTTTTAACAGAGTTTTCTTAAGCAATCTGCTTAAGTCTGCCTTACATTATTCTTAATGCATAAACATTTGATTATGAAACACTCATGAAACCTATATCACTAGGTGTGTTCACATTAGAATCAGTGTCTTGATCTGAGTCTTTCAGAAACGCTGGGGACCAGACCCTTACAAATTGCTCCACTCAGCTAAATGACGTGCGATCCCCTGTCCTACTAATGCCAAAGAGCAGTTTCCTTTCCAGGGAGGCTTCAGTCCCTGCCATGCAATGGGAAGAGGAAAGCAGGAGCTGCAGCAAACCTGCTTGTGTGGAGATGCACAAGCAAAGCCCAAAGCAAATCTTGAGAAAAGCACTCGGCCATGGGCAGGGTCTTTTGGATCTCTGGAAGATACAACTGCAGACAAATTCCAGAGCATGCACATGGCCTGGGTTCAGATGCCTGCCTGCTGGGCATCGAAGTAGAATGCATCCTCTGGAGCAGTCAGGACCTGGAGCCATGCAGGAATAGCCAACTCACCCTCCTGACAGCAGCTTCGCTGCCCTTCATAGTGTCTGAGCATTAGAAAAACACTTGGCTCTTTCAAGAAGGATAAAAGACAACTCATTTTGGGCTTGACAAAACCTTTGCTTTGTTGATTTTAAATTAAATATTCTGTCACCTGTTTCAGGCTTTATAATTTCATTGGTTTTGCACGGAAGTTTTTTTTTTTTTTTTTTTTTTCAAGAAAGTTGTAGTAAAACCAATCAATGACTAGCTTTGAATGTTGACAATCTGTAGTACTAATTGGAGAGCTAGAAACACCTCTGAGCTACACAGAACTGTCGGGGAAAATCCTTTTCCTCCCCGCCCGGGGAGCAGGTAACACCCGGCCTGGCCCGCTCTGTGCCGCGGCCGCGCCGGACCCCACGGCTCCGCCGCGCTGGCAGGCCCGGCCTGGCCGGGGCCCCGGGCCCCAGCAGCTGCCGGCAGGGGAAGGGAGGCCGCAGCTGCCGGGGACAGCAACCCTAACATCCAGCCAGTCCTAAAAACCTGCCCCGCCACCGGTCTAGGCCGATGGAGGTGTCCGCCGGGCCCCCAGAGGCAGCTCCGATCCCGGGCTGGGCCCGTCCTGATGACGCCGAGCGCTGAGGGGAAGCATCCATCGGCCTGCCTGGTTACTAAAATCCTAGCTGCCAACCTCCAAACACTCCAACCTCTCAGCGTAATGCTACGGAGGCCTTCCCCATCAGCACAGCTCTAAAATCCAACGCCGTGAACAGCAGCCCAAGGGAGAAAAACCTGAGCAAAATATTAACTCTTTCACTGCACAAATGAAACCAGAAGACATTAACCCTCTTCCCAAGTAAGAAGAAAAAGACAGCGTAAGACATAAAAATAACACAACATAAAACTGAAGCTGGGGGAGGGAAAAAAAAAAAAAAAAAAAAAAGGTCCTAAGTAAGAAGAAAATTAAAGAGGTACCTAGTTTGAACTAGACTTCCTTTATAAAGACATAGAGAATATACTAAAATATCCCTATAACTTATAGAATGCTTTTTGAGAAAATACTAAATTCTAGTCATAACCATAAGCTAATGTAACTGTAATCTAATAGAAATTTTTAAACAAAAAACAACAACAAAAAACAAAACAAAACAAAAAACAACAACAACAAAACAAAAACAAAAACAAAAACAAAACCACAAAAAACCAAAAAAAACCACCAAACCCCAAACAACAGCAACAACAACAAACTAAACAAAATAAAACAAAAAACTATTACATCCTCTACCCCCAGGGGAAAAGACCTCTCTTTCTTAAAATAAAAATAATTTTAAAAATAAATAAAATCTTTATACTAAAACAGTCATCCTTAAACTATACCCTAGTAAACTAATATACCCATAGGCACAGCTACAAGAAAAACTACCAAATAAGAGAGATTTCGCAGTTTACAAAGTTTCCAAGCAGCAGCAAATTTATAACATAAGAACCACCAGAAAACTGTTTCTTGTAATGATGTCTCCATGAGATTTCTAAGAAGACCTCCCTAAAAACTAATAAAAGTCTTTTTTAAAGTAGCAAAAAAGCCTAAAAAACACGTTTTGTCTCTTTATGTTATCAGCAAAAAAAGTAAGCAGTTGTAAGGGGGGAAAAAAAGTGTTTTAAAACTTTCATTGTAATTCTTACTATTTTTTTTCTTTCTTGTAGTTTTATTAATAAACCTATCTTTATACCTTTCAAAGTTTTAAACCTACTTTGCTTTTCTCCTAATCCTACCTCACAACAACAAAAAAAAGTAAATAATTTCAGTAAGCACTCAAACCACTACACTAATATAGGAAACAAAAATTAATAAACATAAAACAACTACAACAATCAAATAGGTGGAGGGTTTTTGTGGGGTTTTGGGGGTTTTTTTTTTGGGGGGGGGGGTGGTTGGGTTTTTTTTTTGGCTTTTTTTTTTTTTTTTTTTTTTTTTTTTCCCCAATGTGTGTGTGTATGTAAGATCAAGCACCAGTATTTTACACAAATCTGAAAATATTTTCAGTATTCCACCTTTTTGAATTTGGTACATAAAATGTTTGGAACCAGTTTCCCAGCTGAAGTTGTAACAGGTTCGGAAAAAAAATTCATCAGCGATGGCAGGAATATTAACAGCAAGAGCCTACAAAAAAGAAAGAAAGAAAAAAAAAATATCATGATGTTATGCTCCCTTGCAAGGATTAGTGCAGATAGCAAAATGCAGGTGAAGCTGCAGTAATGCCTGGCTTCAGTTAGCATAGGCACTGATGGCAGCAAAGACACTTGCAGACTTTTGTTTCTAATGGCAGACCTACTTCTAATGGCAGTTCCTACCTTCTGTGTGCTTGCTCTCCTGTTGCATGTGTTGCATGGCTTTATTAGCTATTACTCACCCCAAAATGCTACTCATGGTTGTTCTTTTACCCAAACTAAGCACAAGCTGGTTATCATGAGACAGATAGTTTCATGTGCCATTGACCCATCTATCCTGCCTCACTACTGGAATCACTTGCCTGACTTACTTCTCATGTCTCCCAAGGGTATTTTGGAAATTAATTACTTCAAATTTGCAAACATTTTCATCCACATTTTTTTTTGCGATGGAATTGCATATATGAGAATAGTGCAGTGCATGCAAAACCCTTCAATACCCTGATTTCTGTGAATTACTCAATAACATGCTTGCACTACAACTATCGAGATTGTAATTTTCTGAAGCAGAAAGATTGCTGTTGCAAAGCTGAAATAGGAATTTGAAAAACCATACACTTGAGTTGTCACAGTGTTTAGATAGCCATTGACCAGGCTGTTCACTACATATATTTTAACAGCAGTGTTCTTCAACAAGCAACCTCAACAAGCCAGAGATCTGCACACTCCTTCTTCCCTTTGAGTGACAGGAAACTATGCACCCTCATATTGCAGGACCAGTAAGCTCATTTTGTGCCCCCTTACCAAAGCATAAGATCCAGATCCAATAGCACTTACCTCTTTTGAGTACTATGCTGCATTTCTTAGAGTCTTCTGTTTCCTAAATCCTTCAAATGCTCTGATGGTCAAGGTGTGAGATGCAGAGCCCTTCTGCCAGCAGATACAGTTGTCTGGAAGAACAAAATAGCATTTCTGAGCACCAATTTCCAGAAGAGGCAAAACTAATGATATTTACACCTAGACAGCTACTCCAGCGCCTCTCTATTACTTGCAAATAACTTCCATTGAAAAGAATACTAAGGGAATATTGAAGAGGAATACAGAAAAATTAAATATTTTAGCTACTTAACATATATAATCATAAGAAATCATTATTTATTATAGTTTCATATCATGTCTGCAGCCTTTGTCAGGAACAGCTGTTCATTATACTAATCACTGTACCCCCAAAGAAGGACTAAAGAAGTTGCCATTTGAATGAGGTTTGGAGGGCTGATGAGGAAAAGGAGGCTGTAATGGAAAATGGTGGTACTATCAATGCTGGAGAAGTTACCGCAGTCCCTTTGGTACCTGATATTTGAAAAAGTGAATTATATAGAATATACAGCCATATGCAAGCGTGTTCTGTGTTGCAAACCACACATCCCAGCACAGTTCTCCTGGAATATTTCTGCAGCTGCTTTTTGCCAGAAGCCGCTGAAGTCAGTCTGAAAAAAGCATTTCAGTTGCTATTTTTCTTTCTTATTTGTTTAGTTATTTTTTCAGGGTTTTTTTTGAGAAAATACCAGAATGCTTTTGTATTGGACAATGGTATATATTTCTTCATAGAAGATAAAAACTATTTTGGCATTTTTTACATGTTGTTTGGCTTCAAAGCCCAGCTTCAAGATTCCCAGTTGCTTCAGCTTGTGTAACAACCTTTCTTATTTCCCTTAGCTTGCTACTGTTTTCCCTTGTCAGGAAAATGCTTTGAAAGTAAGCAAAAATAAACAATTATTTTTTTCTTCCCCTGTTGAGTCATCTGAAGGTACAGTGCCAATTCACAGCCTTTTGTCAACCCTACTGAATATTAGGCCTTCAGCATTTACTGTCACTGGAGGCAAACATGATATTGCTGGCTTCTTCTGGGAACAACGTCTGATGCTTCACATAAAGGCACAAAAATCTCATTCTGGAGGACAGGTCCCCAGTCAAAACCACTGGCTATCCTTCCCAGAATTAATGACACATACAAATAATCATAGAGAGCTGGTGTTTCCAACTTTATCCAGCATCCCTTACGAGCCTGTAACTTTGTAAAAGGTAAAATTACAAGTGGCAAGAAAATATTATTCACTTAGGCTTTCTCCAGCCACAAAGACTAATTTATGGAATATAGGCAAGCTACTACAACAGTGCAAGGAATATTTGTGGCATTTGAATGTCTATCAAAGACACACCCCTTTGATGATGGGGCCACAGAAACACAGTCCTTGTGATTCTGGTGACTAGGAAAAGAAGTAGAATTTCAGTGTTTAGAAAATCAGTATTTCTTCTGATAATACAGAACTAAATCTAGTAACTCCAAAATGCAAGTGTATTTTCTTAGTGCCATGAATGTTATGATTATTCATTAACCCAAAAAATCCCTTTAACCAACCCATAATTTTCTGTACTGTTTTGCATTTTATAGAGATTGATATGTAATGAGATTGATATTAACTGCAGGAAAATCTCATGCCTTCCATTGCCTCACTTTAACGATGCCAGAACAGAAAGGGAGAATAGGACTGTGAGAGGACATTTAAACATGCTGGGTACCTGGTTCACAAATCTGAGGCATATTTTGCTCTGCTTGTCAAATTATTTCAGCTCTAGCCCCTTGCTTCTTTTCATAATGTCTCCTAAATTCTAACCAATTAAAAAAAAAAAAATTTAAATTATTCTTCAACAGTGAGGTAAGAATAACTTCAAGAGGGTAAAAATCATTATCATGTATTTCAAGCTTAGATATGTGGCCTATGGGAAACTTCTGGATCAAGAGTCACCATTTCAAGTACTGTACAAAAGCAGCTGCCTTGCCTCCAGAGTCAAGTCCTGAAATCCCCCAAGAAGAGGCACAATGGAGAAGGGGGCTTACAGGAAGGAAAAGAATAGGGGACCTTTGGTGTCAGCCAGGTTAGACTCAGGTCCAAGGAGGAGTTGGGCTAATGAGCAAGTGAAGGGAGGGGTGATTGCCCTCAGGATGGTGGAGGGGATGGCACAGATCGTCAGACCCAGTGGGAAAAGGGCACCAGGGAGGACATGCGTGCTGCAGAGCACAGCCCAAAATGTAACCCAGCTAAAGGTTCAGGCTTTATCTTTAGCTGTGGTATAGTGACTGCTATAATGAAGTGCTAGGGATTTCACATTTCCAGTGACTGAATCTAGGGAGAGCTTATATGACTCTTAAGAACAAAATAGCAAAAAAAAGTATTCCCTCATTAAGAGAACAGTAATAAACCTGAATCCCTGAAGAACACCTTGGCTATATAAATGAAACAATAATCAAACATCTTAAACCACCCACCTCAGTCTACTCAGCCTTTAATTTAACCCATTGAGACAGGCAGAATTTGTACTTATGCTCTTGTTGAGAGACTGGATACTGACTGTTGCAAGAAAAGCAATTAGTAAGACGACGTAAAACCCAGCCTTTCATTTCCTAGAGAGAAATGTAGACTAATGCAGAGTAGAAAAAAATCACAAAAGTGGAATAATTCTGTTGTCACTCACAGCAGAAATAAAAAAGCAAAACAATAAAAAATTACATTTAGAAGAAAATCAGAAGAAAATCCTACACTTCCTCTCTCACTCAAAGATGTAAACCAACAGCAATAAAAATAATTCTTAAAAACACTTCATTGCATCTTTCAGATAAGACCCCTATCTCCTCTTTATCAATAACTTGTTTGACACTGGAACTCAGAATTTTCCATGAATCTGTCTACAGACAGGCAATTCTTTTGTCCTCAACTCTGCAATCCTCCATGCTTGTTCATTTACACTGAGAGAATCCTATAGTCTCTTTCCCCATTCCTTCTGCAGTGAGTTATTTTCCTTTTTTTTATTTTGAAAAGGAGAACCTGTCAGAATCGGTACAAAACAGAGAGATGTTAAGTGACAAAATCATAAGGAATAAAGGGTAAGGGAAAGCTAAAATATTTTAAAGTATGTTAAACACTCAGCAGGCCGTTAGCAACTGCTTGGAAGAACACCAAAGAAACAAAAAAAGAAAACAAAGCCTTTTCTTTCAAAAAATAAAATAAAACAACAGATTGTTGCTTAAAAGATGTTTTAAACTGTAACATGAATCAAATATAACTTATTTTCACTTTATCCAGAGCAAACAAGTTCATGATCCCCAGGGTACATCAGTTATAAATAAACCAGCTTCAATGCTTGCTCACCAAAGACTGCAGAGATCATCATTTCTCAAGAAGAAACCCACTAGGTATTATCAATTAAACTATGAAACTCAGAAAAGTAAGAAGATCGCTGGGTCGCAAAAGAAGTGGGCTTGTTTTTGAAAAACTCAGATTTCTCAAGGATGCATCACAGAAAAATTTTTTTAGACTGAGAGGGAAGTAACACCAGAAGAACTAATCATTCAGCAGTGTAGGATAGCAGGTAAGCTGGCTCTTTCTGTACTGAAGAAAGTCTCCATTTACGGTCTGATGATGTGCCATAAAATGGTGTTCTTGTTTTTCAGCCAATCTTTCTTCTGAGATAAGTACCCAGTTAACTTTTCTGAGGCTGCTTGAAAATATTTCTGAAGATTAAAGTGAAATTAAAAAATTCTGAGAGTGGTCAGAGTGTTCTGAACAATTTGAATTATTTTATTGAAAGAGAGCCTGGAAATATCATACCCTGTATGAACAGGACAAAGGGTAATTTCTTTCCTTCTCTTTTTAAAATGGTATCAAAGGGATCTCAGATAAAACAATTACAGAAAAACAGATGTTAATCTTTGGAAATGTTCCACTTATTTAATCTAAAAATTAATGACTACTTGGCTGTTTCTAGGTATATTTGAGCTAAAGATCACAGCAAAGAGCACAGTGCTACCTATATTCAATAGGGAGAAAGAAAGCAAAGATTTTTTTTTTTTCTTTTTTAATTTAATTTTTTATTTATAGCTTGTTTCAGAGATTCCACAATTAAACGTGTTCTGGCCATCCATGTTGATATTGAGAAGAGAAATATACCAGACTCTGTTGCTGACTTTGCAGCTGAGTATATCACAAGCTGCAATAACTTTTGGCCTTAGCAGAAAATAAGAAATGGAGTCTTGGGTTTGGCTTCTTAGTTTTCCTCTACTCACAAATTGTGTGTATGTTTTATTCAACTTCACTGCTGATGCTGCAACAACCTTGTTCTTGCTCTCATCACATGTTGTGTGCAGAAAGCTGAACACCTCTGACACTGCTGCTGTGACCCAAACCCTGGCAAAGCTCAGTGTGTCAGAACACAAGAAAAATAGTACCAAGAAAATAAAGGAGTCTCCTCTAGAACAGAGACAGGACTTGATCTCTTCTGAATGTCCAACCCAGGGACTTGGTAGCTGCTCAGGGGCACAGTGGTGGCAGAGCGGCTCAGTCCCAGGAGCTGAAGCCGAGAAAATTTTTCTCACTCTAAGCAATGCCAAACAGTCTCATACATACCTTTTCTGTGGCATTTCCCAATGAGACAACAGTCACAGGACTTCCATTGGCTGAGTCTTCTTTTTAGGTGTAAGTGCAAATGCTGAGGGAGCAGGGGGTAAAGAGATGAACAGGCAGACAGAGCAGGTTTCCAAACTCTCCTGTATTTCACAGGCAAGTGTTTCCTATTGATGGTGCTCATGTGCTTTTTTTCAAACAGCTTTTCACCAAACCAGCTTGTCAGACCTCTGATTTCTAACTTGTCTCAGCTAAGTCACTTTTTGAAACAAGAGGTCAGAAAAGTAATAAAAATGCAGAGCCAGAAGGGACTTTAAGTCCTATCCTGTCCATCTTTCTGTAAGAGTAAATTGCAGCCAAGCAGAGAAATCCTTTTTTTTTCTGTGATTTCTCTTCACAGCTTGTTCTAATGCACTGTTTCTTAGTAGCTGGAATCTTTTCCTTAACAATGCTCCTATTTCCCAGAGAAGCTCAATTTTGTCTTGTACTATCCTGCCAGAATTAGTCATTCTTTTCTTCTGTAACAAACTTTGGTAAATCAGAAAACAAAGCAAGATCTTGTAGGTTTGTTCATTCATCTTTTCTCCGGAGACAGATTTTCTTACCATGCGTTGTTTTTTCTCAGATTGTTTCTATTTGCCCTTATTTTTCTTTGAGTGTACTCCTCAAAACTCGGGAAACTTGTTGAAATAAGTTGTCTCTATTTCCAAGATGATGTTATGTGAGGTACTCCTTACATAATTTCCTGCTGAACTCCTGCCAATAACTCCAGTTATTCCCAGTTCTATAACTGCAAAGTTAATTTTCTATCTTTCAGTTCCACACATCACAGTTGTCCTCTCTGAATTTCATCTTCTTCATGTCATCCCTCCACTTTGTGGATCCTACATGTCATATAGCCCTGTTCTTCAGAAAGACTCTTAATTTGTTGTCCTATATATCATATAGCTCTGTTCTTCTTCAGAAAGACTCTCAATTTGTTGTCACCTTGCAAGTCACTCTCTGGGCATAAACCAGGAAAGATAACCTGTGGTGTCTGTTTGAATTCTCCTGTAGACAGCTTTCTTCAAGTATTTTCCTCATTGAGTTGTGAAGTCGTTCATCCTAAGTTACCTCTTGCATCTATTTTTCAAGTCCCTCTTTGTTACAATGTTATATGAGACAGTATGTAGAGCCTCTCTCCAGTGCCCATTTCTTCCTGTCTAGTACTGTAGCACTGGTGGGCAAGTATGTTATTCTTGAACTTTCTTCCATCTTTAGTTTATTGGCACTGAAGTTCTCTTGAAAAGATTGAAAAGTACTGGAACATATATACTGCAATAGTGAAAGCAGGCAGATTGATTAAATACTCATTCCTTGAACTTTACACAGCCTCAAAGACTTTTTTATTCATTTTTTTCCTCCACGTTTTTCAAAATAAAAAAAAAAAATAGTATCCCAAGGCCTTCCTTGTATGGGGAAAAATGGGCTATCAAACTCCCAACAGATGCACAGCAAAAAATTGCAATTTTTTCACTCTATGATGTGCCAGTTTGAACGTGCTGTTCACAAACTATGAATCAGATTTAAGTTTATGAATTCTATGCCTAAACCAGAAATACAATAACATACAGAGTATGTCTGCTGGAAAGAAGCTACAGAACAAACAAAAATCAGTTTCCAGAAAAGATCCTAATTTCTCTGAATCACCACAGTCAATGAAGCTTTCAGTGAAAACATACAGAATTTGCTGGAAATAAATTTCCTTCAAGCAGAGTAAAAATTATTAGGAATTAGTGATTTCACTACAAAAGGGAGAATCAGAAAAATAGATGAAGATTACTACTGAATGGCAGCACCATGTTAGGGAAAAGAAACCAAAAACAAACCAGAGAAGAATCAGAGGAGGGTAACATCCAAGGTATCTGTAGAGAAGAGTGCCCATAGGTGCTCAATACCAGTGACACTGTCTGGGCTCTGCAAAGCCCAAGCTGCAATGTTAACACATACTTTAAGAAATATTAATGGTAGTTAAATGTTCTGAACAAGGCAAATATAGGAAGTTCATGGGGAATTGTGTCATATAGATCAGTCAACCTTTCATCTATTTTGAAAGAAGTATCAGCCCCATTTCTTCCCATCTTCTACAACAATGTGATGACATCTATCTAGCAGCTTACCCTCTTCAGGCTCTCAGTTAAGGATGTACATCAAATCAAACCTTCTCTGCTGGCCTTCAGTTCTTTTGTGTTTGACACACAGATACTGGATAAGGAGTCAGACACTGTCCTCCTTACTGAATGTATAGTGAACACCTAAACTGTGGGTTAGCCAAATTACAATACACAGAAAAATCAATTATCTATATTTTTTAAAAATGGTTCAGATCATTCAGTGGTACTATTTATCTGGTGATTGATTAAAATTTTATATTTTTATTCTAAGAGATGGTGATTTACATCATGTCACATTCAGTCTGCAGTTGACCCACAACACAAAAAGTCTCTCCAGTATCTTCAAGCTCATCAGAGGAGAACTTTTAGAGCAAGAAACACTTCAGCGCTATGACAGAGTAAACTAAAGTTGTACCCTGATGTTCAGGGACATCACTTCTGTTTATGAAGACCTTGCTCCAGGAGGAAAGACAAGCACAGTGAAGAAAGGAATAAGGCAAGAGAAGCTACTAATACAGGACTCCTCCTAGCTGAACAAACACAGGAAATTCCATAATTTTTCTGTGGGTAGAATCAAGCAAAAGTAAATTAGTATGTTGGTATACAAAGAGCTGGAAGATGGCATAACAGCCATTTGTACAAGGTAATGCAACATAGATGAAAATATATTCCATAATGTGGGAAGGGGCAGGATAGACAAGGAAATCACACAACTATTTGCATTGTGCATATGTGGTTAACCCACGGAGTCATGACTGCAGAATATTTAGATATGTGTATGTGTGTATGTACGTGTGTGTGTGTTATGTATGTATATATGTGAATACATTTGTACAACTCCATTTCCTTTAAAGAGATGATTCTCCATTTTAAATAGTATACACACAGCAGCAAGATAACAGCTTTAGTCTGAAAGTGAAGACATATAAGATCTTCACTGTCCTTTCTTGGTTTGGAAGAGTCTCTTTATAGTGACCATGCAGGACCTGTGGCACTGCAAGGTGATGCCTCTTCCTATGAAAATCCCTTACAACCCTGTGCATTTTTGCAGTCTGCTTGTTTATCTTCTACTGAAATTTCTAATCTGCACAGCACCATAGCAACCACTCAATGACAGTTTAAGAAGTGCAAATGATACTAGCTGTAGGGGTCAACAGACTTCACACTTGGGACCAAGGGCTACTGAAATCTGCCAGGAAAAAAGTTTAAAAAGCAAATTTGAGCTCTGACACTGCAGTGCACCTCAGCCCTGCTGAAAGGCTACAGGACAAATCCTGTAGTACAGCCACACACAGAGGTAGCAGACTTTTAACTTACGAGGGAAGCTTTGAGAGGCACCTTTCAGATCCTGCTTGACAAATGTTACTCCCTGTCTTTCCTTCCCTGCTGAAAGGCTGAGAGTGCTCAAAGAAGCAGAAACAGGAACTAAGGCAGAAAAACCTCCTGCTGCTAAGCCAATCTCAAAAGAATTTTTCTCCTTCCCTTTGTCTCCAAAGCAATAGCTAAGCTTCAACAGATCTTCCAGATAAGCAGGGATTTCCAAGGACAACAATAAGGACCTGCAATAAAACAGGCTGCAGGGATTGTAACTATGCTGCTCTAAAACTCTAAACCCTATAGATGGACCCAGTGAGGGGTTTAGTGGGCAAGTCCTACTGTAACCTACTGGAATCTACAGCAACGGAAAGCACAAGAAAAAACATCCTGTAAATCACAGGTCTGGAAAAATACAGATGCAGAACATGAGCAAGAGACAAGAACCTGAAGTGTTCACTGTTCTTCTCCGCAGGTTTGGAAAGTAGAGCAAATACTAACATGAGCAGACAGGTTCTGCATAATTCTTGAAAAATCTCACATAATTCACTAAGAAGGCTGAGGAGATCTGAGTCTGCTCTAACCATGCAGATCATCCCTGGAAGCTGAGTGCATTCAGCACCTGAAAGATTAGCTCTCCCTTCTTCTCCCTAGGGATGCAGTCAGTCCTCAAGTGTGCAGTTTTTAAATAGGTTTTAATAAACAGCATAGAGAGGCATCCCACCAAAGCACTTTCTTTTTTCTTAGACATCACTGTGCTAGATAAATGCTATTGAACTCTTATCTGTGTGAAGCTAGGAATAAATCTACACAACTGGTTAGCCAAGAAAAAATAGTTCAGAACAGTACATTATGAGACTACCCAGAACATTCTTCTTGCTTATCGCACATGAAGTTTCTTGTTCACTAGAAAATTCAAGGACTAATACTTTTCCTGCCCTATCAAAACAACTTGATCTGTTGAAGGGTATTTGTTACTGCCCAAAGCTTA
The DNA here is from genome assembly GCA_025960845.1 of Tachycineta bicolor. NCBI lineage: Eukaryota > Metazoa > Chordata > Aves > Passeriformes > Hirundinidae > Tachycineta > Tachycineta bicolor. Next base: position 6,647,914 of record JANEHK010000031.1, on the reverse strand, counting down.
TAGCTGATGTAAAGATAGGTTAAGAGTTTTAAATAGACACAGTAGAGGTGAGAATGAATGACGGGATCAAATAGATAATTAAACTGTTTTGGGGAAAGTGACAACCTAAAAGGGAAAATGATAATTATTCACCAATTTAACATGCTATTGTGATGAAAATTGCATTCTACACAAGATGAGAGAAGTAATTTTCAAATAAAAACATCATTGAAACATCAAAGCTTTCAATATCTGAAATGCAATTTACTTTTTCCATCTGATAACAGAGCATATTTGATCTTGTTTTTTGAATATGATTCTACCTCAGTTAAAAATATCCCTTTGTTGCAGATGTATCCTTGAAAGATTAAGACATTTTCATTCAGTTTTGTTGCAAATATTATTACTTCCTTTCCTTTCCTTTCCTTTCCTTTCCTTTCCTTTCCTTTCCTTT
>JANEHK010000031.1:6621057-6646690 GCA_025960845.1 Tachycineta bicolor | reverse complement strand
GAGATCAGCCCCCACCTGGCTACACCTTCTTTTCAGGCAGTTGTGGAGAGTAGTGTGGGCCCCCTGAACCTGCTTTTCTCCATGATAAACAGCCCCAGTTCTCTCAATTCTTCTTTGTGAAACACATTTTCTAGACCCTTCACAGGCCTTATTACCCTTTGCTGTTCCCCCAGGAACTCAATGACTTTCCTGTTATGAGGGACCCAGAACTGGAGACAGGACTTGAGGTGCAGCCTCACCAGTTCCCAGTACAGTGCTAAGATTATCACTTCCCTAATTCTGCTGGCCATACTACAGACAAAGATGTCATTGGCTGGGTGCACCCTGGCTCATGTTCAGCCACTGTCAGCCACCACCCCCGGGTCCCTTTCTGCCAAACAACGCTCAAGCCATTCCTCCCAGAGCCTGCAGCGCTGCCTGGCGTTGCTGTGACTCAAGCAAAGGACCCTGCCATGGACCTTGTTGAACCTCCTGCAGTTGTCACCTCAGCCTGATGGAATCTGCCCAGGTCTCTCTGCAGAGCCTTTCTACCCTCGAGCACATAACACACCCACCCAAACTGATTTAATCTACAAATTTACTGAGGGTGCACTCAATTCCCACTTCTAAGTCATCAGTAATGATGTAAAACAGAACTGGCCTCAAAAATGAACTTCCAGCTTCTCCTGTTTGTTATCCTTACTGCATGCATTGATGTAGAAGCCGTTTTTATACTTTCTTTTTCTGAAGTTATAATTCTCTCTTCCTTCTGGAAATTCCTACCCACATCTGGAATTGCTCATCCCACAAGCATCTGCTTGCTCTCTAACAGGTTTAGAAAAATTTAGCAGAGGAGTTCCTTTCAACATGACACTGTCTATATGTCTGGTAAACACAACTAGTATTTATGAGATTATTGTCCCTCTGTAAATTAAAATCTGTAGATTAAAAAGTCTGTAGATATATATGACATTTGAATCATAAATCGGCTCCTGTTCACCTGAATTGTCACATACCAAAAGAGAACATTAAAGACCATTTCCAAATAAGTAGCAGATTATTAGGACAAAAAAAAACCCTTATGCCATTTCAAAATAAATGAACTCAAGCAGGATCTGTGTGCCGATTTCAAAAAACCTTTTAACTGTTGGACACATTGCAGGAGATGCAGATGCAGTAAAACAGCAAACGCCAAACACACACTCCTAGGTGATTTTCTAGATGCTTGAATGATGTGTTTGAAACCCTTCCTTTAACAGATGGGGAAGAACAAAGCCAGAACATAGAGTATGTGCGTCCTCCTCATCAGTAGGATTGTGTGTCCATTGGGACATGCCAGTTCAGAACTCCAGCATCTTGGGAACACAGACAGGGCCCTCATCCTTGGGCATTGCTGGGTGCAATGCACACAGCAAAAGCCATCAGACTTTTCTGATCATCCTTGCTATACTAGCACAGGTTTCCCTGTCAGAAAAATGACACTGTCAAATAGTCTGGCAGCTTCCCTTGTACATCAGTGGGCAGACAGAAATTCCCCTATCACTAGACAGTCCTTTCCTTGACAATATTCATGCTGGCACCTTCTCTGGCCTTCATCCCTTGCTTCTCTGGAGACCTCCTTTTAGTCCATTTGTTTAAGAGTTCTTGAGACCTTGTGTCTTTGGGGAGTACACGGCAAGTACTCATGCCTCATCTCTGGGAAGCGCTGCCTGACCTAGAGGAGCTGTCTGCTCCCAGTGAGACAAGCCTGTGCCCACAAATTCTAGGGGTAGCTGTCATGGTCTCCATGCAGGCAGCCCTTGATCCACATTACAGTCTGAGACCCATCATTGAACCTGCACAGAAATGACCAAAAATTCACCTGGGGAACAAGAAGACAGCAACTCCCACAGGCTGTTCTCTGAACTCTCATTTACTAGCTCCTTGGCTGCTGACTTCAGTGACATTTCATCTCTTCTGTTACATAGATGGGTAATATGATGATTGGCAATTAAGGGATGAATATTGTGTTAAGAGAAGGTTTGTGGATGCATGGTTATTGCAGTTTGGACACCCTCTGTTCTCCCCATAGTGCCCTTTCCCCCCAGTGCATTGACAGCCTTGGTTGTCAGGGTTATCAGGGACATGTGGATGGAGGGCGTGTATGTGTGCCCCTTCCGTGGGGCAATTGGGAATGGGGAACGCTTGCTGCTGGGGAGACCTGGCACGACAACGCCTCACCTGCAGTCAAGTTGCAAGAAGGTCTCCACCAATGGATGGCGAAGAAGAGTTGGCTGACAGAGTTTGGGAGGGGCCAGAGTTGCCTAATACAACCCCAGGGATATAAAAGAAGGAGCAGCCATTTTGTGGATGAGCCACTGACACTCGGCCATGCTCCCACCACTGTCCCTTTTTCCTATTTAGTCCTTTGTTGTGTTTGCCTGAGGTTTAATAGACCTGCAATATTTTGAAGGGAGCGGGTTTTTCTCACATCCTTTATCTTTCTTCTTAAGGTGTCTTCTGTCAAGGTCCTGCTGTAAGCCTCTGTAGGCATCTTCCACCTGGCTTGCACAAAGGGAGCCCGTAAGTCTTTGGCAACTCTAAAGACAGTATCACAATATCTTCCTATTGCCACTGAAATCATCTTCCCTGGTATCTGTTATTCCCATGGTCAGAGTAAAAAAAAAAAAAAAAAAAAAAGAAACAAAACATTAAGATGAGCTGTAATGGCTCTACAGGATACACTCTTGATTCCCGCTCCCTTGGCAATTCCCTTGCTCAGACTGGGCACTAATTTGGTTACCAAATTGATCAGTTTCTCACTACCTGTAAATAAGCTCAAAGTCCATCTGAAGCACATATGAGGAACCCTTCTTTACAATTGAAGAGCACCATGCAATATCTTTAACTCTTTTTGTGAGCCTTCTGTGCTCTGCCGTGCCGTGGTAAGAGGTGTTGCGTCTGGTGACACTGCCCCAGTTTCTGGGAGAACTTCCTGCAGACAGACTATCACACCTTTTGTTATGCCATGTGTGTCCTGTCTCAGGGTACTGGACTTATGTCAATGTCAGATGATCTGCCCAGCCCTAAAAGTGTGCCACCTCACTTGAGTGGCCTGATCAGACAAAAAAACCCACAAAACAAACAAACAAACAAACAAACAAACAAACAATGAGTCTTCGAGCACGTATATGGTCAACTCACAATATCATTCACTGTCTTTCACTCTCACAGGCACGTTTGCTCTTTCCAGCCACTCACCAACATGTAGATGTGTGCACACACTCACTCTGTTTCCCTGGTATTTTCTTAATGTATTTTATAACATTCAAATGCCCCTTAATTAGGCAAAAGGTCAAATGTTACACTATCGTCACCCAAAACCCCTTCCCCCTTCTCACATACAGGCTGGGAGAGTACATTTTGGGTATGTTTTTAATTACCATATTTAAACAGATAACCTTTTTAATGCCATACTTAGTATACAAACACTCATATTCATTTTGTCTCATCCATAAAAAAAAAAAAAAAATCTTACAGGATTGCCACTTTTTTCTATTTTCTCATAAATATGATGGGAATTCAAATGTTATACCTTTTTGCGTATTATTAACCTGCTTATTCCTCAGACTCCCCAAACTGAATAGCAAGAGAAGAGGACAAAACACTTACTTTATAACACCTCATCCATCCAGAGAAGCTATGTCACCTGAGTAGGAAAAATCCAGATGGAGTCTGGACTACTGGATCGTCAAAGGATGGGCAACAGAGCCTAATGACTAAAGGCACTGTAGAAGAGCAGAAAGTTTCAAGATAGAGGAGGAAGAGGAACTGTAGTATTGGAGGGTAGAGACCAGTGCCAAGGACATGACTTGAGTAGCAGTGCTTGTTTGAACTTCTCAATAACTTTTTTCAGGATCATAACTTCGTAGAATATTTTGGATTGGAATGGACCTTAATTCCAATCCTGTCCTTGCCATGGGCAGGGGGATGGGTCATCTTCCACTAGACCAGGCTGTTCAAGCACTTTAGAAGAAAAAATTGTTATGCTTATTCTTCTCTTCAAATACAGGTGAGTAGACTGTAAAACATGAGCCTATAAGGAGGTCAGAAATGACTTGATATATTTTGGTTTGCAAGTCCATTCTGGACTTGAGATATTTTTGCAAGTCCAAACTGACTTGATATATTTTTGTTTGCAAGTTCATTCTTAGTGTCTCTGCTGCTAATGATGTAATATTGTAATGAGACAGATCAATGTAATAAAAAAATATCATCCACCTAGGATTTTTTTCAAGAATCTCACTAGGTCCTGCTGTGGAAACAGGAAATAAATATTTTAAGATTGTATTTCCTTAGACACACCTTGTGCAGGTACTGATATAACCCCCAAGATCATGATGTTAATTTACTTTCATCAACAGTATTATACATGTCAGTGTAAAATCTTAAAAAAAGACAAAGACCCACACAGACTATTTTTCACTGAAATTCTGAGTCAGGAAATTGGGCTTCTTTTCAATATTTTAATTTATCCACATATTTCTGCCTAAGAAAAGAGAAATACGCTGAGTTTGTTTCTACAACTTTTTTACATTGTTTGGAAAAAAACATATACAAACCCAATATGTTTTAAAGGTCGAAGGCTCTTTTATATTTATTAAGGTAACAGATATCAAATAGAGAGACATTTAATTTTTTCTCTGGAGCAGGTTTTCTCTGGACACTCCTGTTCACAGACTGGCTCGAACTTTTGCAGACCAGCGTGAAAGTCAAAATTTCTAGTGATCAGCAGTAGTATATTTACCATTAAATGAACACTGAAAGTCTGTTGTGCACCTCTGTTGTGAAATAACACAGCTGGATAGTTTGAGAAAAAAAAAAAAAACACTGCAAGTATTTATTGCTGCATGTCCTTCTACACAATCAGGAAAAAAATAATATTTTTAGACTTGTTGATTAATTTTGACTAAACTAATATGTGGTGTGGGTTTTTTTGCCCATTTGGAAAATTAAATTGCTCTTCTCAATATAGCATTATATTCACACCTGATTTCCATTTTTGAAATGTGTTGGACAGAAGCCCTCTTTTAATGATAATACATTTAATGGGAAAATTTTTCTTCAAAGACACACACATTAGACTAATTATTCCAATGATTATAAGAGCCTAATGCATTGCAGAAAAAGGGACAGACTTGTGTTTATGCTAAAAAGCATACTTAAAATATCTTAAAATTTATTCCCAAACATACTTCTAAATGTTACTCTTTATATTTTTACATTTCAGACTGTATTTAGGGATAAGTCAGTGATGTTATTATAGAAGTGAAATATAGAATTTTTCATTGTTTCTGAATTACTGCAGGATGAACAGCATGCAGAAGTGTTTGAACTATTTGCCAAAAAGCTGTATTTTTCTGGTCCGTAATTACTTTTTTTTTAGCTTACTTCAGAAATTAAAGAACTACAATAGGTCTGACTGGAGCAACCTGAGTTCAAAATTGTACAGCCAACAAATGTGGTCCAGATCTATACAGTTTTCAGCAGGATGTCTCTACATATCTGTGCCTGAATTTCCCTGATAAGGACACTCTGGGGAGAGTCTTGAGTGGATTACTAAACCAGGCACATAGCCACTAAAGAGAAGCTGATAGAAACTAAGTACAGAATTCAAGAACAGTATTTCTCATAACATGAAAGACTACTTCACTGGTTGGATGTCTGTGCAAAACAGAATTTTAGAGCCTGGGCTATCTACTGCTGAAATCTCCTGCCCTTTCTGAAGTCATCCAGTGAAGATTATTCTCCAACAGTAATTATGTTTATGTCACAGGTGAAACTAGTAATTTAAAATAAGTATTCTGAAGAAGTATTCTAAGAAACAGGGACGAATTTCTATCAAATCCCCACCACATTATTAACCCATGCTCCTATTTTGCAGCTTCCTAGGATCAACAGAATAATTCTCAGGCACACACATAAATTAATCTACATTACATCTTCAGCAGGACACAAAATGATATGAAACATTTCACTGATGTAATACTAAGGAGTACTTGAGCAACACCAGTGTATTCCACATTATTTAACAAACATGCTACTGCCACATTAGGATATTTTATTTCAACCCACACAGGGTACAGCATATCAATCACGATGAATGCTAACTTTATTTATCTCTCTCTATTGCTGATGATTGTTCATAATGGTATTTTATCTCAAGTAATTTCTCTGAAATTCCCCAGGGCCTTACTAATTCTGTTTAGTGCATTTAATGTTAACTTCTTTTGATAGTAGAGCTACATTTAGTGGTAGGATGCTTTCCTGAAAAGTATTCCTCTAAGCTCAGAAGTTCTCCTTCAAGATCAGGTGAGATGAAATAGTTGCAGTAATAAATTAGGTTTGTTTTTTTGCTTGTTTTTCAAATATTTCAGCAATGAAGAGCTTAATGTGAAAAATAGTCTACTCTCATCCTCAATAACTGAACAAAAAAGTACAGGATATTAGGTTGCAATGCACAGGATTCAGAGGTGTTCAGATAATACCCATTATTAAAATTACAAGAAAAAGGTTTTGAGCTTGCATCAACACAGACTTCTTATTATGTTGGTATATTTTATGATAGCACATTGTACTTTGTTATTATCTAATGTGTTTTATTTTAGTATAACTGTTTTGATTAATGCAAAATTCCTGACATCAGGAATTATCGTATGTAATATAAAGTACAAAGCACTGATGTTACATTACAAAACAGGAGGCCTCTCACAAATGGAAGTTGTAGGGTTAGAAATAAAAATATATAAATATGATCACAAAACAGAAAAGGTACCAAAAATGCACAACACCTCCATAACTGTTTGCGTTCTTGTTGAAAAGCAGAATTCATGGGACTGAACTTTGTCTCCTATTCTACTTATGAGCCTCCAGTTGCTTTACAAACAGGACAAAATTGAGATTAAATCAGGCAATCTCTTCTTAAAAGTGAAAGTTATGTCCATCTGTTCCCACTTTTTTTTTTTTTTTTTTTTTTTTTTTGGATGGCTTCCGAATCTGACAAGTACCCTGAAATATACCATTTTATTTCAGGGTTTCCTTCTAATTTGTGTATGTATGAAATAAACTATCCTGATACACATGTGAGATGTGATGGTGAATAGGATGAGAGGCACCAGGCTTTAATGCCACTGTCCCTTGGAATGCTGTCAGAAAACACGTGCAACAGATCACACTTTGCCATCATGACTGTGCTATGAATATTTCAATTATAATTTAACTTTCATGTACAAATCAAAACATCATTTAAAGAGTAACTTCCAAGCCATTTAAAGTCTCTAAATGCTATTATCTCTCTCCTTTGTTCATCTACAGCTCAATGCCTTCAGCTTAATTTCAACCAATGCCCAAGTGGTACATTTCACTCCTATGAAACCTTCTACAGAATTCAATTAATTCATTCCGAAATGCCATCCTTCTGCATCTCTGTTCTTCATCTGAGTAATTCCTTGTTACAACTGCATAGCTAAGCCTGAATACCAAGCTACAGGATAAAACTTCAGCCCTTCAGCATGAGATATGGCTGTGACTATTAAATACGATAGTTTAAAAAAGCACAACAGAAATACTAGATTTTTTTCTTCATCTCTGAAGAGTAAGTAAACATATTGCATTGGGGTTGTGTGGCAAGGCTCTGGTGGCAGAGAGATTTGAGAAGCTGATCCCAGGTTGGATGAAGCAAGTTCTGACTGGCTCCTGCAGCTGGCCATGCTGACCCCATCAGTGACAGAGGCAGCACCTCTAGAATAATAAGAATGAATTTAGCATTTAAGAAAGGAAGAGGAATAAAATGGAACTGCAGCTGAGAGAGACGAGTCAGAATATGTGAAAGCAACAAGTCTACAGTCACCAAAACCAGTGAAGAAAGAGGGGGAGGAGATACCCCAGGCACCAGAGTGGAGTTTCTCCTGTAGCTCGTGCTGAAGACCATGGCAAAGAGGGTTGTCCTCATGGTACCCATAGACAGCCACAGGGGAACAGAGATTTACCTTGCAGCCTATAAAGGAACACATCCCAGAGCAAGTGGATGCCTGAAGGAGGCTGTGACCCTGTAGGGAGTCCATCTTGGAGCAGGATCCTGGCAAGACTCATGGTCCTGCGGAGAGAGGAGTCCACGCTGGAGCAGGTTTTCTGACAGGGCTTGTGACCCCATGGGGAATCAGTGCTAGAGCACTTCGTGAAGAATAGCAGCTTATGAAAATGTTGGAGGAGTTCACGGAGTCTCCATGGGAAAGACCCCATATTGGAGCAGGGAAAGATTGAGGAGGAAGGAGCAGCCTCCTTTGCCTACCTCCTTCTACTAGTGTGAAGGAGGAGGTACAAATTGGAAGAGACGTTGAGCCCAGGAAGGAACAAGGGGTAGAGTGGTGATATTTTAAGATTTACTTTTGATATTTTCTCATTATCAAAACTCTGGTTTTACTGGTAATAAATTAATTTACCTGGTTCAAATCTGTCTTGCCCATGATAGTAGTTGCTGAGTGATCTTTCTCTGTTCTTACATTAACCCACAAGCTTTTTGTTGTATTCTTCTCTCCCTTGCCCAGCTGAGGACAGTGATAGAAGAGTTTTGCTGCATCTTGGCTTCCAATAAAGGTCAACTCACCATGGATCTATATACTAAAGTATGGTCTGTATTTTCTGGAAGCGCCTGAATTGGCTCCTTGAAGTTACTTATTTTACCAAAACCAAGGATGACTGTCAGCTTTTTAAGGCCACACAATCAGACACCAAGGAGATTTTTTCTTTTTTTCTTCATACTCTTCACTTCAAACATATAAATAAAAAATCAAGTTATTTTTCACCATCTACCAATTCAAACAGCATCTCTTTCCTAGCCTCCTAGCTAAGCCTAGGTCTAAGATATGTTTACCAGGGCTCCAGTCTTACTGTAATTAAAAGTCCATGCTCTCTTCTTACCCTTGTGTGGTGGTGCGAGAATTGTTTATTAGGTTTTTATAAGAAGTTTTTGTTATGGTTCATTTCACTGTATCCTCAATTCTGTAACCCTTTTTTGTTTTCTGTATAATAAGGTGCTTTGTGTCAATCATCCCACCCCCCACCTATCCTTGTCCATCCCCTCTGCCCCCCCTGCTCTGGGGCAGCCTGTCTATCCCTTTGGGATCCCTCCCAGATTGTGAAATCTCAGGGAGAGGGCTTCAGGTGATATTGGGGGGAATTCCTTTGGCTCTGGATTTTAGTGGTCCGAGGCTTGGGGGTGGGCACACCTTGGTACCCCTGAATCCCCTGTATTTGTTGTCTTGTTGTGACCCCCCCCTGAACCCCTCCCCTGCTTGTAAGGTGGAGGAGGGAGATTCAAACTCTCTCTGCTCTGCTCTTCTCTCTCGCTCTCTGGCCCCCCTGGCCTGGGGCTTGGACCAGCTGCGGACTTCCTGCAGCAGGGCCTGAATAAACATCTTTTAACCAGCTGAGAGCCATCCTTTTCTACTGCCACTGCTGTCACGACACTATTTGGTCCAGCTGCTGCTGAGAAGCCGAGTCAGCAGGTAAAGATAGCCTGCATGCCCATCCAAACTGGGAACTTCTGTAGCTGTGCAGACCCAAGTTAGCTGGAGGTCAGCGCCTGCCCGGTGCGGGAACAGAACCAGCCACACCCTTGTTGAATGATGATTTCATTTCTTAATATGTTCAGTCAGGACTTCTGTATATTCCACATAAACATATGTATTTCTAGTAAAGCTTTAAATGATGGCCTTCTGACAGTCATATAAAAGTATGCATGTCGGTTATTGACAGTCTGCCTAATACTTCATCTCTGCCCTGAGGAAAAGGCTGTTTATTTTAGTATTTTCTTTTGGAGTGGAGCTCTCTCATCATGATTTGTGGTAGGATTTGCCAGGTGATCTAGCACACCCTTAAGCATCATGTCTGTGGGATTTGCAGTGAGACTCAAACTCATGCACTTCTGCCTCTGCAGCAGAAGAGTGCAACCAGTCCTTCACAGAACTGTGGGTGATCTCAATTGAGTACTAAGGGCCAGATTTTTATCAATTAAATGACCGGTTACGTTTTCTCTTGGGTTCAAGAAACAAATATTTGAGACCAGCTACTGCCATCAATGTGGGCAGCAGCAACAAATTACTCAAAGTGAAAAGAAAGCTAAACCAATTTGTGTAAGTATTGCTAATGTGTTCAACAGGTTTTCACCTGGTATTGAGCACTGGATAAGTTTAATCAGCATTAAAAAGAGCAGAAAAGAAAATGTGAACCTCATGGGGTTTCAGTCACCAGATTTTTCCAGTATGTGCAACTGGTTTAATAACAGGTATTTAGTGTAGGCCAACTAAAATTAAAAGCAAGTAAAAAAAATCACAGAACATAAAACACAGTCTTAATCTTCTCTGTCTTGACATTCATTAACTGCTTAATTAGGAGATTTGGAATGGTTTTGTTTGAAACACAAATTAACTGAAACTATCAGTCAACAATTATACTTCTATCTTAATCCAAACATTTTCCAAATGAGCAACCTAGCAGTTGCCATCCTACAAAACTTAAATTTGACCGTGATCCATTTTAACAGAAAAGTGTTGGAAAATGTGTAATTTATGGACATTTTCAAGAGTCTTTATTTTTCTTATTAAATTTAATGGCCTAAAAATCTCTAAAATCAGAAAGATGGACATGGTAACATGACGTAACATGAAAGTAAAAAACAAGAATCAATTAAATTTTTTTGAGTCAACAAGGCATGCTAATTCCTGGACTAAACATTTCTCATGTTCAGAAATATGTCTAAAGAAATGCAATGCAAATGGGTTTTGTTCCTCTTGTGCAGAAAAGGAATAAAATCCTAACAAACATTCCTACCAAATGAAAAATACTCAGAAGCACATGCTGTCATGATCTGAGTTGCAAACGAGTAGTAACTGCACTACAATATTAAACGCACACTAGAAACTGAATGATTAGATAAAGGAGCTAACAGGAAATTTTACAGAGCTTTTTTGTCTCCTCCTGTGAAAGGAAAGAACTGGCGTTCTGAAAAATTATTTCATACATTATGGGTGCAAGAGAGAAATGTAACAACTGCAAAATGAAAATGAACATAAATACAAGTGAATCAGAAAAGTGGGGTTGCAGGTTTTACTGAATTTTAAAAAAAATACTTAAATATAGAGTATGGAAGATGGTTAATTGAGTCACATTCCTGGGTTGTTTATAACCAGTGTTTTACCAGTTGTGTTACAGAGATGAGCCACATCCTGAAATGTGCCTCTGCATAGAAATGCTTCAGAAAGGTTAATAAGTGAGTTTTGTTTGCCCTGTTCCTGCTTCAAATTCACCTCTTTTTCAGACCAGGTTCATCGCATCCTTCTCTGTGCCAGCCACAGAAGAAATTTACATTCTGTTTCATTTCTATTTCCTTCATATACCCCTGTCTAATGCAGTTATGAGATCCTTAATGAGGTGGAAATGTTCATGCCAACTGAAGGAGGAAACAAGACATTAGGCTATGTATGAATAATGTGTGAAGAATCAGGAACAAAAATATAATGCTGAAGTGGAAAAATAAAGATGCATTCTCAAAAAATTTCCTATTCACTTTTTTGGCCGGCTAACAGCAAAACCAGAGAGGCTTCAGGGAAGCATGATGGCCACCATTATCAAAAGGACCTAAGTGATACATGGGCTGAAATTCCATTTAGACATAAAAGGTACTTCAGTGTCCTTAGAGGCAGGAGCTTAATTGCGCCTACGCGCTGATGTGTGCACCTGATTGATTTCAATCACTTTCAAGAACACAGTCCTTAAACTCTTTTGAAGCATGACTTGGACTCCTAAATGGCTTCATTTAGCAGTACCATGTAAAAGCTACTGGTTTCAAGAGGATTTTGTATAAGACATGTAATACATATAAGGTATTTAAGAGATTAGAGACAGGATCTTGAGCATACTTCAGAGAAAGAAATGGAATACAGGCTACAGGACCAAGTCATAACTTCTTAAGTATAAGGGCACCAAGAATTTTTAACTTACCAGTGTCTTAAAATGTAGAACTGGATAGAAATACAGCAAAATACACTCAAAATTTTCAGAAGCTCGTCCAAAAGTTTCCATCCCCACTAATGGTACTTGATATTCCAAGTGGTAAGACAAATTTTTTTCATGAACAGAGGTAGTTAATGAATTATCACATTAATTAACACAGAATTGTGGGGCAGGCTTTGTCTGGGACAGAAAAAATCACTCTACAATTACTAAGAAGACTGGAATGGGAAGAACCACAGATTTCCAGAGATTATAACAATGGCACACGATGAATTAAAGCCCCAATCCAAGCCATAGTTCAATTCTGGATGCCTAGCCACTAAAGTAGTAAAAAAACCCAACAAAACCCTTAAAACAGGTAAAGTAGCCTTTGATTAGAATAAAAATTCTTGACTGACAGTACCTTACTATATGATAAGTCAAAAACTTCCCTAAGAATCAAAGGAAAAGTTGTGCCATGGTCACAGATATTAGCATCAAACAAAGATGGTACACCAGGTGCAAACTGAAAAACCAGCTCCTCAAATGCTGCAATTTTGTCCAAGTATACAAAATAAACATCAGATAATGTAGCAAAAATGTTTTTCCTACCACAAGTCTTTACTGAGGTTTTTTTTTTAATAGTTATTTAGTGGCAACGAGTCCCTTGTAAGTCACTACACTGAAGAGAGATATCAGCTTCATGAATAATTTAGTTGAAATACATTACTTTTTATCACTCCACAGCTTTACAAGGAAGCAAAGAAATCACTCCAATATTCTTGACAATTCTTATCCTTTCAACAAAAATCAGAACTTAAACTGAGTTGTAAAAATCAATGTGCCTTTTTACAACTGAATTTATACAGCTAATATTTAATTTCTGAAAATCTAGTTTACCTAATATCAAAATCTGGAACTGGAAAAAATAAGGTGTACCTAAAGAGTTAAAGATAAATATCACTGGGTAATGTTGATATCTACTAAATCCTTCCACAGTTTTTTGCTCTTTTTTTTCTACAGCAAATCTATATCACTCTGTAAAACTTCCAGGTATTCTCCCTCTCTCCCTCTCTCCCTCTCTCCCTCTCTCCCTCTCTCTCTCTCTCTCTCTCTCTCTCTCTCTCTCTCTCTCTCTCTTTTTTTTTTTTTTTTAAATCATAATCAACAAGGACAACTCAAGGACAACTATGCCTTGCAGTTCTAAATTCTCAGATCATCACCAAGTTCAAGTAAATTGGACTGTACCTACCAGCTTTCACTAGAAGTATTCAATAATTCTAAAAATCAGACCCAAGAAAAGAGGATAACATAAACAGTAGATGCTTTTAACATGCAACTGTTTCTTTCAACAACTTCTTCATTGTTCCTGTATTTTGAGACATTTGGGGGATAATTTCTTTTTTTCCAAGAAGTTCAGGTTCTCAGGAACCCACAGTTCTGTGGCATGTAGTATTCTTTTTCCTATTTTTTGTTTGTTTGTTTGTTGGTTTGGTTTGGTTTGGTTTGGGCTTTTTTGTTTGTTTGTTTAGGTTTTTTGTTTATTTGTTTGGGTTTTTTAATTAGATCTGCCTGTTTCAATTTTTTTTCCTTTCTGTATTTTAAGGTACATTTGAAAACTGCAATTAAATATTCCCTAGATGTTATCAAGATTATTTAATCTAGAAATGCATGAAAATGCATCTTAGAATAGAATATCAAATAGAATTATCTAAGTTTATGCACTGTATGTTTTAATTATAATGTTTATATAGGTCATATTTCTGAGTTTTTCAAAAGGATATTTTTCTATAAAAATGTGATGCACTTCTCTTGCAGAAATACTGGGCTCAGAATTTTTTTCTCAAGTTTTCTTTTTTTTTTTTTTTCAGGTTCCAAAAATAGTTTAAGTTTTTTTAATGTTAATTTGTTAATTTAATGATTTTCTGCTCCTTAGTGCTTCAATTCCATTAGCTTTAAATTTGCTTTGTAATAGCACTTCCATTAAGGTCTAAATCAGTTAGCTGTATAGGTGTTTTCAGTTTTAGTACTGAAAACTTCCATAAGGTCAGTTTTACATCTGAAACCAGAGGCTCTGGCTTATTTGGCTGAACTTAAATGACCAAATATCCTTACAAGTTCCACTATGGACAGCATGTGCTCTCACATTTAGTCAGCCTATTCAACTGTGAAATACTAACGTTTATGCTGGAGAAAAAAAGATACAAATTTCTATACTGCAGTGGATAGTGGACTGCATGCACAAGGAAACCTTGTTCTACCTGACCTCTGAGCAGGATGATGGATGAGTGCCTGAAAGCCACAGTCTAGCTGCAGCATAGTACCGTCCACAACCTCATAACACCTCCAGCAACTAGATAAAGCTTATGACTGTTTGGCAATAAGACAGACTAGTGTGATACAACCCACTGACACCAGTGAACACATAACTTCTTGCTTCTGTAAGACAACAGGCCATATGGTAACATCACAGTTTTGATTTCCAAGCTGAAAAACTTAACTCCCAGAGAAATAAGTTGTTTCTCTTGAAAAAAAAACAAAAACAAAACAAAACAAACCACCAAAAAACCTCTGGCAGAATAAACCTCCAGCTATTTAACACATTTAACCACTAATCCAATTATTCAATGTCATTTTTGTTCTGTCTCTGAACTCTCACTCCAGAAACCTGCTGCAAAAAGGAAAGGAGATATTGCATCACAATATTTCCATGGTAACCACCACAGCCGAGCAGGATGAGACTTGTACTTGGAAGCAAAGGCAGAGGCTTTGGCTTGGTTTGCCATCAGTAAAGCTCCTCAGACTAAGCAAAATGATTGATTTCACAAGCTGCCCAGATTAAAAAATAACAGCCAACCGACCAACAACAACAGCAACAACAACAACAACAAGAACAAGCTAGAAAGAAGTAATTTCTTTTTCTAATGTTAAATATTTGGGACAAAGACACTAAGATTGTGTGGCAGCTTGGAAATGGAGACAACATGTCCTTTGGATCCTTATGAGAAGTGGCTTCAGTCCTGGTGGCTTTGAAGGGGAGGATTAAAAATCATTATGTAGGCAATAGGTTATGGTAATATTTTCTTTCATCTTCTCTCTCTCTGTCATTCTTTTAGTTCTCCAAGCTACAATGATGTTTTGGCAGAGTTCACATTCATTTATGAAATTTTCTATTTCTTTATTAAAAATGATTTGCAATGTAAAGTAGAAATTTCTTCATCTGCCTTCTCAAATAGAGTTCATATGCAAATTTCCTATTCATCTCTTCTTTATTCAGTATTGAATCAGCAGTGTTTTTTCAGCATTAGAGGATTTTCTTTCTCTCTTGTTAAGACAACTAGCTGTAATCCTTACTTCCTTTGAAATGTATATTATTTTTATAATTCATTCTTTCCTGCCATGGGAAAGAATAATACTGCATAATACTTATAGACAAAAGACAAATGGCTAACTTCATCCACAGAAATAATAGGAAGTGTAAAACCATTCTGTCCTATGTTGCTAAAGTCTTATATCCAGAGAAGACAGGGAAAGTGGATGTTGTGTTACCTCTACTTGCCCTCAGAAGTCCAATAAAAACAGTTTGTTTTTCCCAGAGGGTTACAGGAATTTATTTAGTCAATACTAGAGATGTACAGAGACAAACATGTACTTGTATATCCAGGGATCTTAAAAGGTTCTTTAAAAGCTTTTCCTAGGCTCTGTTAGTGTTAACAATTTTAAGTACAGGGAATTATCTCAAATCCCACAAAATGTATGTTAAGTGTTGGAAACACTTTAAACTACTGCAATCTGGACTTGGAATTGTTTATTTTACATTGCCAAAAATAGGCAGGAGACAAGGTGAAAGGAAAATGCACCAAAAACTGCTTAAGTGATTATGAGGGTGATAGAAGTGGCCAGTGATGTATCATCTTAGAGGTTAAACTGAGAGTTTGTATTTCTGTCATTTTGGTTCCTCCAGGTACCTTCCCCTGCTCTTGCTGCACAAGGTCTGTCAATGGAGGCTACTGCAGCAAGGGAAAACCGTTACCTTCCCCTAGTTTCTCCTGGATTAAATCTGGGCATAAGAGCCCTCCTAGAAGAAATTTTGTGGGGAAACAAGGAGGACATAGTGCCAGGACACCACTGCTCATTTCTAGGAAGGTTCTGGATACATTCAACTTAGATTCTCAAATGTACATTGTGGTTTACTCTTACCTTTCTTCCCAGATTTTCTTGACTGTAGAGTCACTGGAAACATGAAAGTCTTACCTTTTCTTTGCAAGTTTTTGAAACAACAATGAATGGGTCACAAATAAAATATCATCTACCCTTTATTTCTCTATAAAAACCATACTGTATATGGCTTTAGGTACCTGGCCATCTTAGTAAAACACTGTTGTATTTACAATCTGTGGTTTCTTTATGGTCTGGTCTGCTTTTTCTTTTTTTTTTTTTTTTTTTTTTTTTTTTTTTTTTTTTTTTAAAAAGCTCTTTCTAGGGGTTAAACAAAGCCACTGCCTAAACAAATTTTGTCTTTTGTTACCCCAACAGTACAGAGCAGACATGCTGAACACTGTTATAAATCCTCTTCATATCTCAAAACTATCATCTGCTGAGCAAGGATTCCCACTTAGTTGACAAAATTGACACTTCCTATGGAAGAAACTGCAGGGAAGCAGGAGAGACAGATTAATTATTTAGAGCTGTGGCTTCCACAAATGCTCTTCCTTCTCAAAAAAAAACAAGTAAGCTTTTTCTCACTAACAATTTCCTTCTGGATTGTGGCATCTGTTAGAGTGTAGAGATTTTCAATTAGTCTCTTTAACTGACAATTCCTTTTTCATTTCAATAGGATTTGAGTATTCAAATCCCCCAACTCTCTTTAAACTGACTGCCATGGTTGTGAGAGTAATAGGAGTTCTGCAAAAATATTCCTTATATTTTTTTTTTCTGCTACAGAAATGATGGTTGCAATTGCTTTAAATAAATTACCACCCACAAGCTTTTAATTGTTTTCTTGTTGATGTTTCTGTAATGCAGTGTTGTTCAAATACATCTGTCTACTACAGTGTTGCTTATCCAGGCCAGGCTAATGATTTCAGGCTCCAAGCACATCGTTTGCATCAATTGTAGCACTCCTGTGTACCTTTCACAAGGTACAAAACCACTTTCCTCTCTATAATGAGAACAAATGGACTACTCAAGTTCAGAATTGCTTTGTTCTCTCTTTAACTTTTGAATCCCCCCAAAGTAAAAAAGAAAAGTATTTTGTTTCAAAAAAAGCCAAAGCCTTTTGTCTAAAACAAACAGGGAGAAAAAATGAAAGGAAGAACTACAGATGAAGTAAACTGCTATTTAGATGCAGGTCTTTCAAAAGGATTACTGATTTTTCACTGTAATGGATCTGACACCTATTTTAAGGCTGAGGTCATTTAAACTTCATTAAAAATACAATGCTCATCTATAAAATAAAATGCAACTCAGCCTAAGCCTGTCTCACACACACATTATGAAAACATTTCTCTTTCTCTCATCTTTTCTGATTCTCAAATACCTGTTAGTAATTGTAGCATTTCAACATGTCTTGAGGATCAAAAATAAATCTTGGAGGAGGAGGAGAATAAAGAAAAGCAAGGGCTAGAGCACATCCCAAAGGCACAGCTGCACTTCCAGAAAAGTGACTTCCACCTTCCAACTATTCCCACCTTTCACAGAATAGTCTTTATGAAATAATTCCATAAGCTTTACAACAATTTCCTGTTTGAAACAACCCTAGTGCTTCCTTCTAAAACATACAGAAACAGAGATTATTACACACAGCATTTAGAATAAAAGGAGAAAAAAAATCAGTGAAATTTTAACACTAAGAACTAACATAGAATTACAAGCTGAAGATTGAACTTCTAACTTAAATAATATAGAGATTTAAAAAAAAAAAAAAAATCCCTATTCCCTTCTCCTCTTGCTTTTTTTGCAGCAAAGATGCAGGTAACTGTGTCTGCCCTTTCCGCAGCTGGAGCAGTCCACTTCACTACCATGTTATCAAAGGAGTTTTCCTATTCATAACACTAAGGTAAAAGAAACAACTATACTACAGTGCCTCTGGCAGAAACAGCAGCTAAATTCTATGGCTGCTGGATTTATGATTCTCTGTCCAATGCTTCCCATAACAGCTGCAGAAACTGAAGCACACTGTAAGATCTCTGTGGATTTCTACATTTGTGGAATTGCCCAAATATTTTCATTTTCTTCCATAAACAACTTATTCATTGAAACCCAGACTCCTGAGATCCAAAAACCTTTCAAATCATAAACAGCTGAGACCTTTATTTGTTGAATATTTTTTCATTATAAAATGGCATTTGTTTAGAAAATTGCCAACCTTTAGTTTTAATTAAATTCCAACATTATTATTATACTTATTATCACAGAATCATTGACATCTGATGGGAACCCAGAATCCTAACATCTAGCTGGCCAAAATGGGAAATCCTATAGCAGCCATTTGGGCAACTTTGACGATAGTGTTCATTGCTATCGTCCCACAAAATAAGTTAATTTCTGCAGAACTCGAACAGCCTAAAACCAAATCCCAGAGTTACTGTGCTGAATCTGCAAGGCAGAGCATCTCTTTCATTGAAACAGAACAACGGAGACATCCAATGGACCCTCATGTTTATTACAGCTGATTATTTCTTATCATTACGTACACCAATTCCACATCATATATCACTGCATCTCCTGCTCACAACCACGTGCTGTGTCTTCAGTCTCCATGCACCCTACCTGAGCTGCTCTGCACAGCTGCTGTCACATTTTCTCTTAATGCACTTGGGAGTTTTCACAATTCATTGAATTTTGGGTTTTTAAGTTATTATATACTTCATATATAAGAAGACATTCTTGTATTGTACTGAAGCAGCAAAGACAGTTTCTTTTAAAGCATGATTTTAAACTTCCATGTGTAGATATACGGTCTAAAAAAAGGACATCCATATAAGAAAGAGAAAAACAAATGAACAAACAGTCTTTTTTTTCAGTTTGCAACCTAGTATTCCTTTGGATGTAATTCAACATTAGGGTTTGGTTACACCATGGCTTGTTAGTTCCTTTCCTCATCTAAGTGCTGCTATTTTTTTCCAAACTGCTACAATTTTGTTATAGAACAATCTTTTTCTTCTGTTAATATGCTTTCTGCAGAGATATACAGGTCAGAGGTTTTTTCTATATACTGGAGCCTCATACATTTTATTTCTCTATGTGAATCCTTAATCACAATCAAAAGTGAAGGGCAAAAGCACAGGGCTGGGATGGCTGCAACCTCACCCTGCAAAAGAGGTCTCTCTGTGCCTTTTCCCATGCCAAACTGTTGTTCACATCCATTCCAGTTCCCGAAAGGGTTATGGACAAAATGGAGCCACAAGACTAGCAATCTGATTATGTTAGTATTTTCTTTCCACCTTATAATTAGAGTTGCTTCTACAAATTTCCCAGGCAAATAATGGTATGGACTGTGAGTATTGCGTAAATGCAGACTCATAGACATAAGGAATACTGCTTTTTCATTTGTACATTCCTTAAGAGAAACGTAAAAGAAAACCAAAAGAAATGTCTTTACAGCCTAGCTCAAGTAATAACCTCAAACATTTCATTAAATATGAAAACAGTTTAAATTTTGGTTGTGGGATTGTTGTTGTATATATTAACTATAGACAGGTATTTACTCTGGCTAGTATGGCAACCTCCCTTGTTGGAGAAGACATGAAGATTACAGAATTTGATCTCTTGCAAAATCTTTGTTTTGTATTAGGTTTCTTAAGTAATTCGCTTTGGATTAATGGACTGATGATTGAAAATTATGCAGATGCACTTAAATGAGACTCAGCTACAGTGGAAGGAAGCAGCTGGTACGCAGAGCAGAGGCAGAGCTATAGTATTAGTGCTCAAGGTACTTGTACATTTCAACACAAAGGTGATCTCTGCTCTTGCAGTGCTGCATTTTGACTTGTTAGGCTGCACTTAAGTTAACCTCATAAAATAAACATTGATTGCAATAAATAAAGACTTATTTGTGTGGTTTATGACCCCAAAGTATTGTTCAATTTTCTGTGAATGCAATTGCTCACTTTCTGCTCAATGTAAACTCGAGCAAAATTTCATAGCAACTAAATGGAAAACATTCACCTTTGTGGACCAGAGTGGAGAACTGATGTCCAGATGTGACTTTCAAGACTTGTCTCTTCATCACTCTTTTACACTGAGTAGGTGTCAAAAGACAAATTTTTCTCATAATTTTTCAAAGACATAGACACTGATTCAAATAACTTCTAAAAATATTTTTGAAAGCAGAGCATGCAAAGGGCATAAATGTATAACAAAAATACTGAAGTTCCAGGATAAGTAATGTGTTTTCAGTAGGTTGCATGCCCAAGAGAACTGCCATGCTTTCTTACTCCTGATGAATGGTTCTGTCAAAGATCAAAGATTGTCCAGGCTGCTGGACGCAGACACAAAAAAAAAAAAAAAAAAAAAAAAAAAAAAATGAAGAAGAAATAACCTGACCACCCAACAGGAATAAATACAGGTTTCACTAGAAGCCACAGTTATAAACACAGGTCAATCTAGATGCCACAGGTATGAACTGAGGCAGGAAATGAAAACCAAGAATAAAGGTGAGGGAAATTTGGCTGCCGCACACAATATCCCTCAGAATATGTTTTTTTGTCAAACATTTAATTTTGTGCTCTTGGCTTATTAGTGTTTAACATAGTCATCTTTCTATAATCCTAGAAAAACTGTAAAATATTTTGAAACACTTTCTCTTTTTTTACCTTAGAGTAGCTGCAAAACAAAAAGGTCTTTTTGTATTAAAGATATTTATCACTTATCACCAACAGTATTTGAAGTGTATTTGCATAAATATTAAGTCTATTTATCTTAAATTATCCTCTCTGTATGCAAATATTTTTAATTTTAAATACAAATGGATTTTTTTTTGTGACATAAACATATCCAGTGTACAACTTCTGCATTTACCCTTGCAGCATGAATACTGATAAGAAAAAGTTTCACTATTTTTGCCATCTGTTTCATTCCCAGCAAATCTGCCTGAACACTGTCTTCTCTGTCTTCTCTTAATTTTCTATTGTGAGTTGTTTTAAATAAGCATGAATGAGGTACATGGCAGAGAGATAAACTAATTCTTCAATTCCAAGAGCTGTGTGCAAGCATGTCCTGGTAAAAGCTTTTTTTTTTTTTTTTTTTTTTTTTTTTTTTTTTTTTTTTTTTTTTTTAAAAAAAAAAGAACAGAGGTAAAGAACCAGACTTACAAAGTTGCTGTTTTTTTTTCCCCCCTTGCTTTAAATTATTTGCCTTTTACAAAATGGGGCATGAGAGACAAAAGGTTATTTTCCCCCATTGAAAGCTCATGGTTGTCCAACAGTGTCACAGACTCCACCACTCTGAAGAGCTGCAGGAGAGAGGGACAGAGTGGGCTTCCAGGTACTTAACTCATCCTATCTTCACTGGACTCAGAGGTCTGA
Organism: Tachycineta bicolor; assembly: GCA_025960845.1. NCBI lineage: Eukaryota > Metazoa > Chordata > Aves > Passeriformes > Hirundinidae > Tachycineta > Tachycineta bicolor. The sequence goes on along the minus strand of JANEHK010000031.1, from coordinate 6,625,154 downwards.
ACATCTAACTGTCACCTCGAGAGCCTCCACAATGACCTCTTGTAACTGAATAAACAAAACCTGGAATTTACAAAGTGTGATATTTAAAACAATGGGTAAGCATCTTCATGAACCACAGCATCCATAAATTTGTGTTTACATGGGAAGAGGATCTAGAAAATGGGAAGAGGATCTAGAAGATGTGGAACAATTTTAAATACTGTTCCTATCCTGGGAAATATCTTATTGTGCAACCATATCATCAGAAGCATCCTTTCAGGTTCTGCTTCTGCAAAGATACACAGGGATGATGTTTCACATGAGAACACCACAAAACTAGAATTCCTCCCTTGCACTAATATGTCAGGGGTTCCAGGTGCTTTTTGTAATACTTACTAAAGAATTAATGTTAGGATGCAACTTTCCATATGAAAGTCACAGCTGAGAAAGGAATGGGGGAGAAGAAAGAAAAATTATGTCTGCTAAATCATTGTCATCAAAAGGGAAAATTAACGTTAAATTAGCACCCTTTCAAAATGGTCAGGCTACTTTCCTGTCTAGTTCATCATAACAAGATGAACTTTCATCAACTTGAATAGGGGCTTGATCATCCCATGGACTAGCTAGTTAGTAAAATGCTCCAGGAAATGTTTAGGCAACAGGCAGAAAATAAATACAATTGTGAACTTTGATTAATGTGGAATAATTTGCAGTAGACTCAATAATAGCAATTCTTTACTGGTTAGAGAGCAGGTGTTGCTAGCAGAATGAAAGCTGAGGGGGAAAACCTGGTCACAAAGCAAGATTACTGCATACTCTCTCTCAAATACTTACGCTTCAGTACCTTTTACATAACCTATCATATACAAAAATAAATTAAAGGAAATTATTTACTATTTGAAAGAAAAGCACAAATCTGTAATTTCGCAAAGGTGGTATTCTCATGCAGCTCTCACTGAAGAAAATTTGTGTTTAGAATTCAAGCTTCATAAAAGTCAACCTCCTCTCCACTGGAGGTCCCTTTTCTGCTTCCTGAAATAGTGTCCTTTTTTTAGACCATATACCTACACATGGAAGTTTAAAATCGTGCTTTAAAAGAAACTGTCTTTGCTGCTTCAGTACAATACAAGAAACTAGAATTGTGCATCAGCATGAGCCAGAAGCAAGCTTCACATCTTTATTCAGAATCTAAACTAATGCAGACAAATTAACTACTCCATAAGCTATCCAGACAATTTTAATCCCAAAAAATTTAGAGATCCCACAGCCTTGGAGCAGGATAGTAACAATTTCAGTAAGACCCACAGTAAAAGACCGCTCCCCCTCAGCACTGAGATCAAACCCTCTGAAAATTTTCATGTGAGAACAGAATTGGAGTTAAACACATTAACTGCAGTGATCTTTGAGTGTTCATAAGAATTCCTTCTCTGTAATGAAATTGCACACTGGTTTTGTTTAAGGAGTTAGGAATACCTTGCACAACTGAATTTGACTATCACAGGGTTGTATCAAGGGGACACGTGTTGTTTGTTAGAAATGCATTTTATTTGCAGTGTCTAATACTTGGCATCCACAAAAAAAAAAAAAAAAAAAAAAGAAGATTGTACTCTGGCAATGAAGTCTTATGGAGTTTCATATGAAACTTCCCTTTGCAATAAAAAAATTATAGATCCATTATAAATAGAAAATTAAAACTGTTTCACTAAATTACTTATTTACATTAAAAAAAAAAAAATCTCTTGGGCTTACCACTTGACTGAGAGGAACATGTTTAGGTATTAAAAAAAAATGCAAAATGTTTTTTTTGTGGTCACTTTGGACAGGAAAATAAAAATTCAGAGTGAGATTGTGATAATTATATATAATGTCTGCATGTCTTTGTGATTCACTGAAGAATACTTCTCAATTCTATTAGGAATAGAACAGGTTTGCATTACCATAATTTTCTATTTATGTATCCAAGGACTCAACTATGGCATTTTGCACAATGCAATAAAGAGAATCAATTCAACTGAGGGAAATTAGAAGTTCCAACAACTGGAATGTAGGAACTGTATAAATGTGAGTGAGTCTTACAGAAAAGGGAGCATTCATCTTGACATGCCTCCACGGGATTTCTTCAAAGACCATCCCTGGGAGAAATGACTGCTGGCCAGCTCTTTTAGGGGAATATGCTGATAGTGTTCACTGAAAATGCACAACTGGAACTAGTTGAACTTGGTATGCAACGACATTTCACAGCATAAATCACAAATGGAAGTCTCTGTGGTGAGATTCAGAGCAGTTGTGTTAGTGCCCTTATATGAGTTTCACACACAGCGCGCTCTCCTGAGACCTCCACACAGACGTGCACAGCATTTGCTGTAACAAGAGGCAGTTCTTCTGCAGAGCACAGCAGGCTATAGTGTGACATCTTGCATGCTATCTATACAGGGGGACACCCACTTCCAGCAGGAGTAGGGACATAGAGGCCTATTTGGAGAACTTGGTCACCCACCAGCACTGCATGACAGAGGAACACATCTGTCAGATCAAGGAAATTTGAGAGTAGCTCTTACACAATGTTTTTTATTTGTATTTCTATGTAGTGGTAGACAATAATCACCAAATAATTTATCGTAATTTATAGTAATCACTGCCTCCTTATTTATGAGAGATCATTGCCTCTTTTTAGGATGGGTGATTTAAACACCAGAAACTACAGCCTTAGAGAACGTACTCAACAGGAAAAAGGAAAAAAAAAAAGAGGTCTTTAAAATAGGGTCCTCGATACCATTTATTTAGACCTGTCTCCTGGATCTGAAGAAACCTAAAATGTCCTTCAGCTTTATCAAAACATCAGCCTTTTGTGTATGCCACATTTCAGCGCCCTCCAGTAATACAGCAGCAAAACACTCTACAAAGAGATGTGTAAGTTGCACTTCTGGAAAATCCAATCCATATCTCATTCTGTATCTGGCTTTTAGGATCCTTCCAGGACTGACTTCTGAGCCTACAGGTACCTACAAACACACCGCTGCACTTCCTTATGGGTGTACTGCTCTTTATGATGATGGCTTCTGTGGTGGGGAGGGGAAGGGTATGTCACAAAGAAGAAACAGACACAAGAATTTATACTTGCAGTATAAATTAGTGTGCGACAATCTAACCTCTCTCTAGTTGTAAACTAATGAATTTAAACTAGAGACTTTAGATGAAGTTCATCTTAATCAACTGATGGATGTAGATAAGCATCTGTACCTTACCCCAAGTCTTGTCATAACTCCATATTTTTTCAGTTTTTATTTAATTCAAAGGACCAGGTTGTTCAGTTTGTTCCTGATGCCGCTTGTTCTGGTACCAGCAGTGGAGTAATGACCTTCTGACAGTGTGTATCAAAAGGTAGAGAAGGTAGAACTGAAATCTGCTCCAAGCTGTCCAGTGTGGTGCCTCCACACTGTGTAGGGTGTTACTGACACCTCTCAGAAGTGTCTCAGAGGGCTGATGAGCAGCCATCTGAAGCTGCAGCCACACCAACATTGAGGGAGCTGATGCAGCACTCGGTGCCTGGGTTTGCAGCCCTCAGTTGTGTAAGGGCTCAGACACCCACCTCAACAGTCTCTGTGAACACTGAGTGTGCAGCAGCGCAGCGTGGCAGTGCAGCAGCCTCCTTCCTCTGCTCCCCCTGGCTTGTGCTGCAGCCACCCCTGGGGCTGGGATGGCTGCATCCCACTTGCTTTGGGGAACAGTTGGAAATACAGTAGTCAAGGGCAGTCTGGAATTTTCTCCCAAATGTCCTGCAGCTGTGCAAATATGACTGTAAATCAGTCCTCTAAACTCTTAAATAGGGGACACCCCAGGGTCCACCGAGCTCTCCTGCATGTAAAGAGATGCATGCCAGGGTCTGCCCTTGAGAGGGGACACCTCTCGGGGTTATTCCTTGAGGTTGAGTGATTCCTTGCAGCAGCACATTCTCAGTAAATGATTACTGCATGCTAAATTACTTGGTAAGCAATACCAAGGAATAATTGTGCACATGAATCCTTTAGACAGGAACTGTTGACCAAGACTAAGACTAAGCCTGGAGCCAGCCTGTCTTGGTTTGAAAAAAGACAGGTGTTTGCTATGGAGAGGCAGGC
>JANEHK010000031.1:6477412-6621047 GCA_025960845.1 Tachycineta bicolor | reverse complement strand
GGTGTCCTGGCAGGCAAGGTGGGCAGCGCTGGAGAAAGCCGCAGCGGCTGGTCTCGGGCTGACCTAGAATCCAGCAGGGCAACGAAGAAACTCCGAATTCCTGGGCGCTCCAACAAATGATAGAATTCCCAGGACCAGGCTCCTCCGCTAGCTGTGGACTTCAGGCAGCTCTCAGTCGTGCGGCCGTGCTCTCCGGGAGAACCGAACGCACTGAAAGTCCTTCCCCCCCCTCCCCCTAGGAGCCTCCCCTCTCTCCCAAAACTCAGCGATCAACCTCCTTTGTCCCCTTAAGCACCCTTAACTATCAGTACTTAAAAGTAACTCATGAGGGGGGGGGAAAAATTCTAAAACTTAACCCTCAACACAGCCTCACCTAAACTGCTCTCTGAGAAGACATATAGGACACAAGAGGGTCTTGCCAACATGTCATGACCTGATAGAAGAATCTCCCTGACAGCTTTGTAAGACTTTGTCCTCTACGTAGTAAACAGTCAAGCACACCTGGCCATCAAATCTTGTTAATCCATTTTCCATCGAACATTGTAAATTCACTGTTTTATATCAATAAAGTATATTGTTGCTCCTCTCTCGTGAGTAAAGTGTACCACTCCATCCATGATACATTGAGAATAACAGCTCAGTATCAGGCACCATCATTTCACACAGGTGGACAAAAGGTGTAAATCATATAGGCACCTATAGTAATCTTTTGCATGGTTGAATCCTGGACATAGGAAAAAAACACTTATTAAGGAAAAATAATCTTACTCAGAGGTACTTACGTTTCTTCAGCAATAATGTGGCACAAGTGGATGCACAACAGATGCACAACATATTTGTATTATTTGTAATACTAATAATCATTACACTCTGAAAACCAGAAAGCACCAAACATAATGCAGTTCAGGATTCCAGACTGAGAAAGGTAGGCAGACGAGAGCAGCAGCATTTCAAAGTTATCTGTAGCCTCTGTGTTATCTGACATGTGTTCAGTTCTTCCCACCTCCTGAAATGTATACTGAAAATTGTTCCTGCTCCTGCTCCTTAGAGAAGTGTTCACTCTGGGGTTCTTTGTTCCAGACTATTTAGTCTGATTCTTCTGTAGGACACAGAGCAGACCATACAAAATACATACATACAAAATACAATGTGCAGCATTATGTTGCACATTCTGTGTTCAGCTCACCCCTTGGCCATAAAGGCAGTAGCCAGAGAATCTGAACCATGTGTCCTCTCTTTAGCCTTATCTTTGTGTTGGAGTCTCAAACTCATACCCCAAGAATGGTCTCGGGATTGCAACTGCTGTGCAAAATGGGTCACAGCTGTAGGGGCACTTTAACTGCATACTGCTTCTTATGCACTGCATTGAATTTTTTATTCTTCAGATAAATGCACGCTCTTGACTGTAAGTCTAAAGCAGTGATGAAGACCATGAGCTGAAATGAACCTTACTGAGTATTATAAAGGGATTATTAGGGAGAGAATGGGATGCAGTCATGCATGGCAATCTAAAGCCTTTCAAAATAAAGATCTTTAATTAGGCATAAAAGCCAGAGACTAAAGCCGACTTGATTTGCTCAAATCTTAGAAAAAGAAAATACTAATCTTCTATTTAATCAAAGAATAATCATAATAAAATGAAACAATCACCAATAGGGAAAAAAGCAGGCCACACTACAAAAGAAAGGTTGACTGTAGGGCAGAAAAAAGCTTAGGAAATTTTAAACTGACAATAAAGTTAGATTCTGCTTTTCATAAATCATGACTATCAGCAGAGATATACATTAGAGGAGTACACCTGCTTATTAAGTTACTGGTGAGAGCACATTCATTGTTAATCTCAAAACAGAAATATTTTACATTTTTAAGTTACAGCATAACATAAGAACATGATAAGAGCACTTCAAGCCTATAAACAGCAACTCTTTAGAGCAGGCAAGTGATGTCTGCAACAAATGCTGAAAAAAACCAGATATGGTTTTCTCCATCTTACTTCCCTTAAAGAAAGTAAAATATGTATGTATATCATGTACATTAGATACATATATATAAAATAAATTTAGGTTAAAAAAATGGAGAGGTAACACTCTATTAAGGATTTTTTTTCTTGTTCTGTCATTCCGTGAACCTGGAATTAAGTCATTTTCAAACAGTACTTAGCCTATGAGTAGCATTGTTACTGATTCCAAAGTACAACTTGTTCTGCCTGTAGCAGAGGCCTCTGTACCTGTAGCTTGCCTATGGGTTCTCATGCTATTTACAGCTTTATTTACATGAGAAAACTGAAATGGTTCAACTGTTTATATGTTACATCTATGATGGAATAAAAGACAAATAAGTGTGTGAGTTAGAAGTACACACACTGATCAGCACCAGTGTCTTCAACCCATTGTTTTATAAAGAAAGGGATTTAAATCAAACTTGAAATCTCGTGTGTCTTTTTCTGCCACTCACAATTGTTTCTCTTATGGCAGCAAACCCCCACCCTGCAGTCAGAATAACATTTTGCCAACACGATACAAACACTGAACAAAATGACCTCAGTGAAATGGGGGCCAAGAAGTGAATGCAGGCTCCTGGAAGAGTACAAGAGAATGATGCACACACCCATGTCCTGCGGTGGAAAATCACAGGCTGGTCAGAAAGCAGAGAACAACATGATGGAACAGTAGTAGGGCAGCCTGGGCTTGTGTCTCTGAGTGCAGGGTGCCCTTAGGGGCTGGCAGTGCAGCAGGAGCTGCTACAGCTGCCACGGTAGGAGCAGGGGGAGAGCAACCCACAGCTGGGAACACACCCCACAGTGCCAGCCAGCCCCTGCAGAGCTTGGCAGTGCTGCTGGAACACACAGCTCACAGATCCCAGGGAAACCTGCTCCTCAACAAAGGCAGGGAAATTCAACAAAACACATCTCCACTTCAGGATATCAGATTTAAGTGCCTTCTGTGCAAATAGAAATCTCCAGGAAAAGCTTTTGAGTATTTTTCTTCCATTGTAAAAGGAGACCAGAGAAATTTTTTAATCTGCTTGAAAACAACCTGCTTCTGATAAGCATAGCAGCCAGCTGTTGTTCACAACTTCACAGCAAGGGTTATTTTCCTCAACTGTTAGGCTTGACTCCTCACTTCTTGTTTTAAGAAACTCAGGCAAGTTTTAAATGCTCTGCAGTGAATGAACAAAGAGGCCATTTCTATAATTTTTTGCACCAGAGTTATGGGAGATAAAAGGAAAAACAGGTAGCAAATATTTCTGAAATATTACGTATACTGCTTGAGCATCCAACAGTGCCCAAGTGACTGTAATCTATAAAAGCTTCTCAATAACTAGAAAATGAAGATTCATCTCAACCTAGGAAGAGGAAGCAAACTACAGATTTTTACTGTTGGCTTTTCTTGCTTGTTAGCTATTTCAAGCAATTTGTCATAGGCTGTGTGACCTCAGAAGGTGTTCACACCTCACAGTTCCCAATTGCAGGAACACATTTTTCTGTTCAGACTTTCAGATTTTTTTTTATGTAGGTTTCATTCTTTTTCATCTCACGGTGTCTTCCAGCCATGGTACATATTATCTTTTAGAGTGAAGAACTATGTTTTTATTCTAGGTTGGAGTTCAAATCCTATTGCCACAGGATGAAGTTTCCTTCTGCACTTGGCTGACTGCTTTTTTCACTGTGGGTCTATTCCCATCCTATATCAAAATGAAAATAGCAATGGGTCAGTGCAAATGGAGATATTATCCCATTCTTTTATGTCAAAGGGAAAAAAAATATATAGCATTCAGATTACAGTGGAGGAGAAAAACTTTTCTTAATGTTTTCTGTCTGAAGACTTAGAGACCACTACAAAAACAGCACAACTTTCTTAGGGACCTCCATACTAATACTCTATAGAAATAGACACATAATTGGCTCACCTTGACAATGAACTTACTTGAGAATGCTATTGCCAGCTATGAAGATGGTTGTAAAACTGGAGAGTTCTTCAGCACAGAGTCTCATGTACCTCCTTCAGTGCAATACGGGAAAGAAGTGCAGTGCACAGTAGGGACACGGATTGTCACTATCATTTCTCCATACAGCACTCCAACAAGTTGCAGGGCCTGCAGCAGGCCTCCCACACAGCAGGTGAAGGCATTTTTTTATAAGACAAACCTCAGCAAAATAGTTCACTAGCATTCTTTGTGCAAAACATGCAAGAAATGCTTTTATATGAGCACCTAATATATCCTTAATAGACTTGGAAATTACCTCCACGCAAAGAGTAAAGCACGTAAACAAGAACAGTAAGCTGGATTCCTGTGGCATTACCTTCAGCAGAAACCTTCATTACCAACATACATGTTGGCCAGTGTTTGCCCAAGGGGCACAATTAGTCCGAGGTAGAAAGGGACTTGAACTTTTAAACTTTTTCAGCATATTGCCTCCTGAAGATTAATTTCCCCATCAGTTACTTCAATACAAAAGACAAGATAGAATGTGTATTCCCTTCTGTTCCCTTAGGAGATCTCTAACTTCGGATAATGTGCTATTTCATTAATGAGACAAACAGCATAATATCTACAAGGAGCTAGACAGTCATAATTTTTCAGATCAGAATGGCTGATAAGGAACCTTGTCTCTGACAGAGTATTAATTGATAAGTCATCTCTGCGTACAAAAGAAAGGCTTGTTTAAGGCTGAAATTCATATATGCCTCAGGTCGGTGACTCATTACTCCTTCCATTTTGTAACCAGACACTAAAAGCAGAAGGGTGCATAAAGAAATGCTTCCTAGATATATTTTGACTTAGAAAAGTTAAGAGAATGTTGGCAAATATTTGTTAAATAATCTCAACTCTGAAATGCAACTTAAACACAATAATTATTTGCTAAATGTTGGATTATTTAAGTAATTGGATATTGATATAGTTGAAGTACACAGTTCGGCTCATATTTGAAGAGCAAAACCACACAGCTAATAAGTTCTGTAATGGTCAGAGTAAAAGCAGTAAAAATCTAGTTTTCCTTATAGAAACTAAATTAAATTTTATACTCTTTGATGAAAACATAATAGAGCCTTTAATGTCCCATCAGGATTGATCGTCAGTACTGTCAATAAAATTTTTCTCTGAATATACTGTTGTAAAATTACAAGATTCTCCTCAAAAGTGTCAAAGATGCCTTAATGGTGAAATTACATTTCAGTCAATAGAAAACCATTTCCAAGCATTTCATATGATAGGCTTTGTTATAGAAGATGGCACCTAAGACTTCCTCTCACACTTTTTTTCTGCTGGAGTTACTTATGTCAGGCGCTTCAGTAGAACGCAGGGCACTTGTACAACTGTCTCTAGAGAAGGATTCTGTACCATAAAAGAAAAAAAGTCTTCCAGACTCTGTCTGTTGATTAGCTTAGGTCATGAAGCTTTTATCTTCTGTAGCACTAAAAAGATAGTTTCATCTTGAGGAGGAAAATTACCTTATTCCTGGGTTCTATATCTTCAATTTCTTTATGGGAAATATTGAAGATTCATATTTCTATTACAGCAGGGTACCAAGATGGGCAACTTCTCAGCAGCAGTAAAATCTAAACATGTCTTCTTTAGTACACTGTTTCAACCCATAAAAACACACATCTCAATTCAGGAACAAGAGCAGTGTAGAGCAAAACTAACATTCATTTTATATGTTCTTCTCCCCAGCCTCTTCTTTTGCAGAAGCACAATAGTAATGCAATGAGGTTTTCAAACTATTTCTAACATATATGTCATGATATTAGCTATAGGATAACTGGATAATAATCATTGGATAACTTCATAGTTTCGACTCATCACACACAATTAAAGTCTAAGAAATAAAAATAATTAAGCAGAATATGAAAGTTCTTTAAATGACCAAAATTACCCTCTGCTTAAAGTTGCATTTTCATGTTGCTGAGCAGCTCCATTCCTTAAAAAAACTCCCTATTAGCTCAAAATTAGAAGAAGAAACTTACTTTCTAAACCAGTAAAACTCATTTGTACCTCAGCTCCTGGAATCTGACCATCCCTACTGTGCAACTTCACCTGATGAGGGCTCTTTAAAACCATTTGCACCCTGCACTAATAAACAGCTCACAGTGGTCAGTGACATTGCCAGGAGCAGCATCCAGGCCAATGCCATTGCAAGGGACCCATGGATTGGTATGCCTGTGATCATTGATACAGCCAGAAATCCGCAGCATTTCAGCCTCCTATTCTAAAAATCCCAGAGAAGTAAAAAAACCAAAAGCTTCTGAAAAGGGTGATCTTTCTGGTTCCCCATCAATGTACGCAATCTGGAGTGTATTATCCACCTACAATTTCTGCTCCATGCATAGATCCATGGGTTGGAGTAGATAAATTGGCATATGGGTACTGAAAGAGACTTTGTTTCTTAAGAGCTGCTTGTGGCAAGTGACAGAATGCAAATGTGGCTCAGAAAGTGACAGGAGCCTAAAATATGACAATAACCGATTCCTCTCCTGACCTCAGCGCTTAAAAGACTCAGTCAGAGTTTCATTATAAAAAATGTGTTAATTGCAAGGCAAGTGCCCTGTCCAATGTACAGAGAAAGAAGATGGTGGAGGCACTTCAGCCAGGAGGCACTGGTACTGGAAACCATCAGCAGCTGTGTTAAAATGGTGGTTTATTTTGGCTGGTGTTAAAAACTACCACCATGGACATTGTGTCTGCTCACCAGCACCTCTGAAGAGGATTTGGATCCTGTTCTTTGAATAAATAGCAGGAAGCTGTATCCTTCCCTGCTTTACTTGCTGTTTGACATTATCTACATCTGTTCAGAAGATTATTTTGGGAGCAACGCCAGCAACACTGCTGTACTCAGTTGAGGTTGTTCTAAACCAACTCAACCATCACAACTCCACATCTCTAGAGCTGACAAAAAAATAGCATAAAATGTTCTCTCATAAAGTGCGGAGTATGTGTGATGTTTATACCGTTCTCATGGAGTTTGTACTAGGGTAATACATGTGTGTATACAATGCTATGGGAAGAAAAGGTCTGCAGACACTGTGACTTTTTTATTTTGCTCCTCTACATAACTCACTCTTGTTGTATCTGAGCACTTCTGCAACATGGTACTTATTGTGAGAATTCCTCATGTTCTATACTATGGCAGAATCATGTTAGTGTTTAATGCTGCTGTGGTTTGACACTAGTCGAACACCAGTCACCCACCAAGTTGTTTGCTTGCCCTCCCCTGCTACAGCTGGGCAGAGAAGAGGAAAAAAATTCAAATTAAACTGGAAGAAAACACTCCAAGGCAAAAACAGGCACAGCTTAGAGGCACAAAATGAGTTTATTACAACAAAATCAAAGGAGGATAATGAGAAACAGAATAAGCCCTGAAAAACACCTTTTCTTCCCCCAGACACTACCTCTTTCCCACCAGCAGTGTAGAGAGACAAGGCGTGGGGATTTGGTCAGTTCATCACCTGTTATTTGGGTTTATATTGTATTTCATTTTTATGTTGGGTTTTATAATGGTTTCTTCTGTACTCCCCTGTTCCCCTGGAAAATGTATGATCCCAAGGTTTGTCCCTGCCCCTTTTCCCCACTCATCCTCCCACCCTGGAATGCAATCCAACTCTGTTTCAGTCCCACCTTATCCCTGACTGGGCAGTGGCTTGTCCCTGCCTTTAGCCCCTTCGACTGGATATAAGCCAGGTAAACCAGTGGAAATCTCTGTTGGCTGAGAGACAGGGACTGGGCTCCTGGTGCCGGCGGGGGCAGGACCACAGGAGAAAGACGGAATAAAGCCCTGATTTCCCCTGGATCAAGTGCAGATCTTCCTTTGCCATCAGTGGAAACCCAATCTCTCTCTAAAGGAAAAGGTTCACAACTGCTCCTGGGGTCTTTGGGGCCCTGAGGAAAAATCCTTCCAACTGTGGTTTGTCTCTCAAGCTAGCCGAGGCAAACATGGAGCCAGGGCTCCAAGTGAGAGACTAGCCACAATCAACCAAGGTTTTCTTTTGCTGCTCAAAGAGAGGACTCCTTTCCCTGTGAGACCATGGGGGCCCTCCCATGGGACACTGTTCTCTGGGAACTTCCCCAATGTTGTTCCAATCTCACAAGCAGCACCTTCTAATGTCACAAACCTCAGCAGTCCTCCCAAAACAGCTGTGGTGTGGGTGCAGTCCTCCAAGGACAGGCTGCTCCAGCCTGGAAGCAGGGCCCCCTCTCTCTACTGGGTCTCCTGCTGGATCACAGCCTCCTCCAGACATCCACCCACTCCAGCATGGGCTCCCTCCCAAGGGCTGTGGGTGGATCTCTGCATCCCCGTGGATCCCCATGGGCTGTGGGTGGATCTCTGCATCCCCGTGGATCCCCATGGGCTGTGGGTGGATCTCTGCATCCCCCATGGATCCCCATGGGCTGTGGTGGATCTCTGCATCCCCCATGGATCCCCATGGGCTGTGGTGGATCTCTGCATCCCCCATGGATCCCCATGGGCTGTGGTGGATCTCTGCATCCCCATGGATCCCCATGGGCTGTGGTGGATCTCTGCATCCCCCATGGATCCCCATGGGCTGTGGTGGATCTCTGCATCCCCCATGGATCCCCATGGGCTGCCCAGGCACAGCTGTGGCACCGTGGTCTCACCACAGCCTGCAGCAGAATCTCAGCTCTGGTGCCTGGAGCAGCTCCCCCGCCTCCTTCTCCACTGACCTTGGTGTCTCCATGTTGCTTCCCTCACATGTTCTCACCTCCTCCTCTTTTCTGGCTAGAAAAAGCTGTGCCCCACTTTGTTTTGATTTTTTTCTTAATTCAATTATCACAGAGGCATTACCATCACCTGTAATTGGCCCAGCCTCTAGCAGCATGCCCATCCTTAGAGCCATCAGGGACTGACTCTGCCAGACATGGTGGAAACTTCCAGCAGCTTCTCACAGAAACCTTTGTGTCCCCATCACTACCAAAACCATGCAAAGCCAACACAAATGCCTGCTGAATTAAGAATCCTATCCCAAAACTGCTATAATACATATACAAACATCCTCACTAGTAATTACAAAGGATTTTATTCTTGTTTGGTTCATTTCTAGGTTGCTTGCTTTGGTTTTTAAACACAGCCAAAGGGAATTAAAGGACTTTTGTATAATAAATTTCAAACCATGAGTATTCAGCAGAGAAATAGATATTTTAAAACATTTATATCCTGGATTAACCAGGGGAAAATCTTACTTCTTTAAAGAACAAGAGTACTTCTCAAATATTTATCCACTGCTGCTGGTCAGCAGCAAACTTTTGCAAAGCTTCTGGATTCCTTACTTAGAGAGACAATGACACAATTTTGTGCTTAAAAGAGAAAATTTAAATTATGCTGGTTTAATTACATTGCTTTTAAACATTAATTTTTATTCTTATTGCAATTAAGTGCCTTTTAGGAAGAAAAGCATCTATGGCAGGTGCAAGACGAGGAGGTGATCTCCGAGACAGCCAGCACAGCCTTTCTACAAGCAGATCGTTCCTGACCAATCTAGTGATGTTTTATGATGGAGTGACTGCAACAGTCTGAAAGGGAATCCTGACCAATGTCATCCATCTAGACTTCTGTATGGCCTTTGAGAGGGTCCCACATGACATGCCCATTTCCAAATTGGAGGAACATGGATTTAATGATGGACTGTTCAGTGGGTAAGGAATTGGCTGGATGGATGCAGCCAGAGAGTTGCAGTCAATGGCTCTGTGCCTGGATGGAGGCCAGTGATGAGTGGTGTCCCTCAGGGCTCTCTTGAGGCTTGGCTCTTCAGTATCTTTGTCAGTGACAGAGGCAGTGGGACCAAATGCACCCTCAGTACATTTGCAGGGGTCAGGAAGCTGAGTAGTGCAGGTGACACTACAGAAAGATGGGATGCCATCCAGGGGCACCTGGACAAGCTTGAGAAGTGGACCAGTGGGAGTCTCATGAAATCCCATAAGGCCAAGAAAAAGGTTCTTCACCTGGATTAGAGCAATCCCAGCAGATATGAGTACAGGACTGGAGACAAATTCACTGAGAAGGACTTGGAGGTTCTCATGGCTGAAAAGATGGAATTGACCCAGAAATGTACCCTTGCAGCCCAGAGAGCCAAACGAGTCCTGGGCTGCATCCAGAGCAGTGTGGGCAGCAGGGCCAGGGAGGGGATTCTGCCCCTCTGCTCTGCTCTGCTCAGACCCCACCTGCAGAGCTGCATCAGCTCTGGGCTTCCAGCACAGGGAGGACATGGATCTTTTGGAGCACATCCAGAGGAGGCCACAAAAATTATCTAAGGACTGAAGCACCTCTCCTACGAGGACAGGCTGAGACAGCTTTTGTTCAGCCTGGAGAGGAAAAGCCTTTGTAGAAAGATATTATAGCTCCTTCCAATGCCTAAAGGGCACTTACACAAAGGCTTCTAAAGAGTATAGGGGCAAGTGATAGGACAAGGAAGAATGGCCTTAAGCTGAAGAGGGCTAGCTTTATATTAGCCATAGGGAAGGAGCTCTTTCCTGTGAGGGTGGCGAGGCACTGGAAGAGGTTTTCCAGAGACTCTTGTGGGTGCCCCATCATTTGGAGGTTTTCAAGACCAGGCTGAATTGGGCTTTGAGCCCCCTGGCCCAATGGGAGATGTTCCTGCCCATGGCAGAGGGATCAGAACCACATGACCTCTAAAGTCCCTTCTAACCCAAACCATTCTAAGATTCTATGGTTTTGACAACTTTCATGTGAAAAAAGCCCTTCTATGATCCAGGAGCTCATGAAATTTCTCTCCTATCCAACTGCTTTTCATATCATAAATATAAGTTTTTCTATAAGCCAAACTAAAGAAAATATTGAGCTCTTATTGGGCTTAAATAACTAGTCTGTACGTGCCATCTGCCAGCACATTACTATAGAAGGGTACTCTATAATCATTGCCAACAAATTTACATTTTTTTCCCTCATGTACCTCTCCCAGATTTTAAATCAAGTAATTCCCTGTTTTAGAAACCCTACCTGCCATCTTCTATCCTCTCTTCTTTGAAAACCCTTTTTCAAAATGCTCCTGTTTAATCAGACCTGAAAATGCTAGCCTGCCCTTGTAAGATATAGTATGGCCATTTCTTTTTGTTAAACCCATAAATAATGGATCCCTCATCTACGCCACAAGATGAAGTGGCCACTTTCTCACTTTCTAGTAGTAGTTGTTGTTCTAGACTTCTAAATGTTTTTTTTTAATTCTCTCATTTTTCAGCTGAATTTTATCATGGAATGCCATTCTGTGAAGTTTAATTATCCGAAAAAGTGTTTGCTAGAACCAAACATGGGTATGCACAAGACCTGAATAAAATATTGCCTTTGTCAGAAAGAACTAATAGAATACCTCGGATTTTCAAAGACAAATATTTGCAGTATTATGATGTTTAGTCTATGGAAAAGTCCACACATTTTTGTAGTCTTCCATCAGAGCCATTTGAAATTTGCTCTTGTTTCAGATCTGAGGGGCCCTGCCTGGAAAACAGTTAAGCCTTTTTTTTCTAACACTATCATCAATCTCCAAAGGATTCTCTCTTTCTCAACAGTCCTGCTTTTCTCATACCTTTATCACAACATTGCCGCAAGACTACCAGTTTAAATACAAAACCGCAAAATTTTAAAAAGAAATTGGAAAGATATAAGATTAAAATATTACTGCCATAGAAGTTTTAACCACACTGCATACACATTTTCTGTTCCTTGGTCAAGCTAACAACTGAACACATTTGCTGCTCATGCATACTTTGTAACATGCCTATGCGAACACTACTACAGCTCTTGACCCTTTAAGGGTTTTGTGGCATTTTTATATATTTCTCTGCATTTACGAACCAAAAATCCATGTATAATTTGCTCCTATACAGGTATGCTGGGTTCCTCCAGAAACCTCCATAACAGCCATTCCAAAGAACTGGGGAGAAGAGACGTGCCTATAACTTACTCATCTCTGAGCACCACCTGAGCAGAGCTACTGCATACTCTAGCCCAGAATAAAACTCTCACTCGACAACTTACAAATACTGCAGTAAATATGTTCATCTCATACAATCAATGACCCACTCAAACCCTGCTATGGTGCCTTTTTTGGTCTTACTTACTAACACACTGTAAATTATGGTTTAGTTGGAGACTATTTTGTGGGAGGCTAAACCAAACAGGATCCAACATCTACAATATTGAGGTCACTCACTTCCCAGAAACTACACCTTTAGCATATACAGTTTTCATAATATTTCACGTGTAATGAAAAGTACAGGAGCACTCCAGACATGACTTCCTGCTTTCCCTGCTATAAAGGACACATTTAGGGAGGATTTACACACACATATGCCTCCAGGACATGTTGAAGGCTTTCATACACTAGAGATGATTTCTAGGATAGAAATAAGACAGAAGAGATAGTGGCAATGATTTGACCCTCATCCACATTTAAAGATCAAAAACATTTTCTCATTCATAAATTTTAACTGCCTTCTTTATAAGTCAATGAAAATGCAAGGACTCAGCCCTTGCTTCGGTTTCCATCTAGTACCCAGAATTCAAGGCTGCATATTGGACTACTTTTGGCTTTGTTTTCCTGGGGAAAATCCTGGGTTTTGCCTTTTTTTGGCTCAAACTGAAGATCACAGAAAGCCAGAAATACTACACTGTTATAGGGGTAAAAACTGAAACGGACACTGACTCTCTGTGCTTCATAGTATGGCAGGATAATTATTCCTTATTTTATGAATTAGAATCCAGTATATGCTGTGTAACAGAGACAGATTTACATCAAGCTACAATACAATGTAAGGTAAACTTTGTGGCTCAGTAGTACTTTTCCATTGGCTGTTTTTATATTAAGAGCCACATTCATGTTTGTTGGGGGTTGTTTTCCTGTGGAATTTTTCCCTCCATAAGTTGCTAGGAGACTAAATACTGATAGTTAAAGGGGCTTAACCTGGACAAAAGGTGTGGAGCACTTAGTTTTGGGGGAGGAAAAAGGCTCCCAAGAGCTGAGGGTGGTGGTTCTTTTTGGCTCTCTTTTTTTTTTTTTCTAGATTCCTTACTTAGGAGATTCCTTACTTGGGAGGGGAGGATGGTCGGGTGACTGGTGGCTGCATGGATTCCACTGTTAATGGAGGGGTTCAGTCCTGAGAATTCTATCATCTGTTGGAGCGCCCAGGAATTCAGAGGTTTTTTCGCCTGCCGTGCTGGATTTTGGGTCAGCCCGGGTCCAGCCACTGCAGCTTCTCCAGCACTGCCCACCTTGCCTGCCGGGACACCCCCTCCCTGCTGGGGACAATCCACCGCTTCCAGCCATCAGCGCTGAGTTTCCACCGTTTGGTTTGGTGCTCCTGGGATCCCAAGGGATCAGACTGCCCGGGACTTGTGAGACAAAGCCCCTCGGGGTTCTTGGTTCTGTTTTACTATTATTATATAATTAGAATTATTATATATAATTCTGTTTTATTATTATTATAATTTTACTATTATTATTATTTACTATTATATAATATATTATATAATTATTATAATGTATTATAATATTATTATTATTATAATCGCTGTTGTTGTTTGTCTATCCTGTTATATTTACTAGTAAAGGACTGTTATTCCTTTCCCCATAGCTCTGACTGAAAAGGTTTTTTTAATTTTCCAAATTATAATAACATGGAGGGAAGGATTGGAATTCCCCATTCCTAGAGAGGCCTGCCTCTCCCTAGCAGATACCTGTCTTTTTCAAACCAAGACAATGCCGCAAAGTTATAAACTAAAATATACTAATATTTAGCAAAATTTTCTGTTCTGGGCTTGGTTCAAAGGTTACACCATTCACACATCTCCTTGCCTCACACGACTGTTACTTCAGCACAGATACACCACACAGGAAATTACACAATTTCACCATCCAGTCTCCCACATGAGACCTGGCCACTTTGTTGACTTGTGCAGCACTAGTTCAAGCACAGAAAAAGTATTCAGTTTTGCCAACTAACAGGATAATTTTCCAGAGAAATTATCCCAAGTATCTCCACCTGTTAGCTCTGTTGGTTTTCTGACTGTGCTAATACAAAACAAATGCCACCTCATCAGGGATCATCAATAAAAAAGTAACGTATCAATCGCCAGACATGATGCAAAGTTTATAAGGTGATAAACTTTATGGTTTCCCTAGCTTTAATCACAAAATTCATACACAGGCATAATGAAAATGAATAATAATCTTCCACTAATTATCAGAAATCTTATGTGACTGTATAAAAAAAAAATCTTGAAAGAGGAAGATTAAGAAAAATTATTTGTAAAACAAAGAACTACAGGAGCAATAGTATACATGCAAAGGAGTCTATAATTTTACAAAATTAACAAAATCATGAAAAAACCCAAAAGATCTCCAGGCCACAAGGAAGAAAGAATATAATAGTCTCAAGGAACAGATAAAAATGCAAGCTATCCAAAATGAAGAAAAAAACATGCAAAGTAGCTGCAGAAGGAAGGGGAGTAGTTTATTGGGAAAATTCACAACATTGACTAAAAGACATCCTAAGCCTTGTAGAAGATGAAAAGAAAATCTTTCCATCCTGAGCCTATACAGATGGAGAGAAAAAGGAGCAGATGTGCCTTTTTTGTCCTTAGTACCAAGTTAAATTGTGCAAGATACTGATGAGCATTTTACATTGCTATTTCTCCTTCTGTAGTTTTACATGTTGAGCTTTTGAAACTGGACAGCAATTATTTTCTTCTTCCATTTTATAATGAAAAATGTATTTACTGCAATAATGATTGTGAAAAGTGCATATTATATGGCTCTACGCAAGATACTTACTATATGTGTTGTGTTGTGTTAATTGTTGGTGTTGTATTAATATTTTGATAGTATAGTAAATGAAGTTTTGTAGTTAAAATATAGTTTTTATGTACCAACCACAGGAAAACGTAAATCTTTCAAAAAAAAAAAAATTTACTACCTCCTTATCAGAAGAGACCAACTCTTCCTGCCTCACTCAGCCCTGTGGATGCCATAGAGATTAAAGGAAAAAAGTGACACTAACCAGAGACAACTCTTTGTTTGAATGGAATTTATGCATCTTGTATGAACTGTATGAATACTCAACAGGCTATTGCTTTTAAGAGATAATCCTTTGTTAACGGGGGTCCTTCTCCGAAGCTTTTAGCTCAGGGAGGCACCCAGGCGTCTGAAACTTTGTTTTTATTGTCTCGTATTGTCCTAACTCTAAAATTGTCAATTTTTTACTCTAATTCTATTTCTATATAACCATCTTATTTACTATTAAACTTCTAAAATTTTAAAAAACAAGTGATTGGCGTTTATCACAATGACTAAAACATTACTAGAGTGGCAGTCTCACAAACTGCAATATAGACTAAGAAAAAACATTCCTTCTGTAGCAACAATGCTGAAGATATATGGAGAACTTGGTTTTACCAAAAGTTGGTATTCTGCCTGAAGTTATAGAACAGAGTCAGGATTGTGTATACATGAGTGACCAGTTATGAGCTTTGCCTTTTCATATAGGCAGGTAAGAAAACAGAAGAGTTAGTATTGATACATGTGTATGCCTGATTTTCTGAAAGGCCAGTGCTGGTTCTTGCTACAGAACAGAACATTCTGCTGTTTTCATTGGACACAGAGAACAGCAGGTTCCATAAAGGGGCTATTTGTAAATATATCATTTACACAGGGCTCAATATTTGTAGTACGCTTGTAGAAATGCACTGCATTGCGTAATCTCTTACCATAACTAACATTCCTTAATATTAAAATGCTCTTAAGATAGACCAATCACCATATTAAATAGCTGGGTTTCTTGAATAGTTGTTTTAACCCAAACTGAAAAGGTAGAAACACCCCCTAAAAGTGAAAATTCCATAATATTTCATTAGGAGGACTCCTCAGACATCAAATAAATTTTCTACGCTAACCCTGAGGCACTGTGACCTCTGTTGTTTGACCTGTGACAATGGTTGCATCCTAATTTATTTTATTTTTTTATATCAGGCTGAAGTTTGACCCATTCATTGTGTCTGTGCCACCTGGGATATGTTCTCCACCTCCGCAGTCAGCCTCAGGGCATGTGAATTGCAGAAATCTCTTCTGAGACATTTGTTCTTTTGGGAGAAAGGAAGACAAGTTTTGTAGCAAGCTGCAGGTCAGATATGACACTTCTGGAAACTTCTTGCTTGTCTCAAATTGTTCAAATGTAGCAAATGGCATTGTGTAACTTCTAAAGAAGCTTTTGACCCTGCCCAGGCTGGCCTGGCCCTCATTTCCAGCCCTTCTGGTACAGGTCACCAACAATTCTGATTACAGCAAGGACAGACACTAGTGAGAAGGGAAGCACAGTAAGACACTGAGGAATCAGGTCATGAGGAGCACATTTCAAATAATGTATTCATTTCCACAGTGCATGCTAACCTCAAAGCTGTGCCCATGTACGACAGCTAAATACTTATGATTTATGCAGCAGATTTAAGGTGTTTTACAACTGAAGTATTTTTAAACTTTATCCTTCCTTCATTAAAGGGATTTAAAATCTGAAATATAAAATTTAAGAGTTCAATATAAAAAGGATTTTGAAAGTTTTTGTGCAGCTTTAGCTAAACAATGTTGTATTCCCTCACGTCAGAAGATTTCTAAAGCAGCCCATAGCAACCAATCCCTCAATTACAAAGAGCTTTGTCAAAGCTGTGCATATCACAAGGTACCTGAGTACTCAGAGATTATGGGGTAATGGCATCTCAGTCCCATGGTAATGAAGAAAATATGCCTGTTCAGAGGGGGTGTTCAGGCATTGTGCCCTCCAGCAGCAGCAGCTGGACCAGCCAATTCAAGGCACAAAACAAGCAGGCCTGATCTTTCTTATCTCATTCCTGTACATTCAGCTCTCAGCCTGGCTCCCTGCACACACCTGCCTTGGCAAACTCCCAGGGACCCCATTTTAAACATCTACCCAACCCCCCTCCCTGCTCAATGCAGTGCTTCTCCCAGAGGTTAAGAACCTTTCCAAAAGTTCAGTTTTACAATTTTGAAAGCTCTTCTGAAGATGAGCAGCAGACCCATTTTCAGGCTATGAGGAATGAGCAAAACTAGAGGAGACACAATGAAACGAGAATGAAACAGCCTGGAGACACACCTGATATGTACCAAGGTGCTAAGAGGTGCCAGAGGGGCATAAACTATTAACCCATCAATTAAGAGTAAGTCAAAGCTAGCAAATGCCATATTGGGACCAATAAAGAACAGACAGAAGAGTTGATTCACGCTTCAGCAGAGTTCTGGCACTACAAGTGCTTGTGTTTTTGTCAGGTACCTCTCCAGAGAAAGCTGCTATGACAAAGCATCATCCACAGCGTTAGCCTCCTCCTCATGTCTGCTGAACCCTCACTCTGTATAATGAAAGGAAGAGAATAGCCCAAATTAAACAAGCAGGCAGTTCTCCCTTACCAGTTTGAATAAATGACAGCTCTGCCTAGCAATATCAGAACCCAAATCTATATTAAATTTTTACCAATATCTTTTAGAGCAGCAGTTTCATTTACTGAAAAAGAGGGAGGAAATAAAAGAAAAAAAATTAATTATAAGGCTGAAAGGTTTGGGTTCCCACTGCAAGGAGCAAAGTACCCCAGCCAAACAGTTGTCAGGCAATGCAGAAGAAACATGGGATGTTGCAAGATAGTTTACAGATGAAGAATATGGCAGGGCAGCTCAAAATACAACAACCCAACCCCTGCAGATGAAGAGAGGAGTGCGAACTGGACAGTGTAAGCAGTATGAGGTCAAATGGAAAAGCTTCATAATTTTGTTTTCAATGCTACCTATTCATCCAGGGACAAGGCCAGTAATCCATGAGTAAGTAGGACTTGTCCGGGGGATATGAAGGCCAAAAAAATGAAAATTCTAAGATAAGTTGAAAAGTGTTTTTTATTTTGCTCCTAGTACTAAAGGACATGACTCACAACTTGAAAAATTGTCATACTAGATGCAAAACCATGATCCCTTATATGTCACCTGCTTCAGCTCTGTACTAGAACAGAACAGACAGGCATCTTAGGGTAGGTTTCTACAAACTTTGCAAAATTAAGTGTTAGGAAAGTCTGGCCCTTTAAACTGTTGATATATCACTTTTTCACTGACAGTGTTAGCAAATGAAATGTAAAAAATCTTTTTTGAATGAAATGCAAAACAAATATTCAGATCTCTGATGAAATAAAATTATCTGTATTTATTTGAAAGATTTGTTTGAAAGATTTGAAATTATTGTTGAACTTATAAATCTATATTGCCCAGTTTGAAATTAAAATTAAAACATCTTTAGAGTACTTCCATCTTTATCAGTTTTCATAATTTCTTTGCCCACCCTATTATGACATAATGGTTAGAAACTTTATTTCTTTTTTGGTGAATGTTTGCTATCTGTTTTTCATTTTAAGTTTGAGACACTACAGGAAACAAAGGAGGAATGAAGAACCAAAAGAAAAAAAGTAATAATTAGTAGGTAGCAGCTGGATAACTTTTACAAGACTGAAATAAAAGCCTGTAGTGGTTACATGCCAGCACAGTGATAGCATGAAAGAAGACTTTTGTAGACTTAACATCCTTACAATAACAAAAATTAACACTTTACACAAAATAGAAAATGGAGAAAGCTTCAAAATTTCTTCTTATATTTCAAAATGTTTTTACTTGGAAGTTTTTGTGAATTTCCTAAAAATTCACAAAGCACTACAGTTCAAGTTGTGGAATTTAAATAAAATAACATACTTGCCCCAAATCAACCACCCTCTTACCACCTTTATAAGTAACCTAAGATCATCAAAGAACATCCATATTTTTTTCAGTATTTTACTCTCTCATTGTAAGGCACTACAAAGACATTAGAGAGAAAAGCTCATGTTATTTCTTTTCAGAAAATATTAATTCTAAGATGTCCAGGAGAAGGGAGAAGAGAAAAAATTTAATTAATTGCAAAATTATTCATCAGAAGCATTTCCAGCTAAGAAAATGCATCTACAGTTTTAAACAATACCAGTCCTACCTGGAAAGTTAGGAAGCAGATACATATGCACATAGTTCTCACCTTTAATGAGATGCAATAGACAACACTGAAAGAGGTGCTATTCCAGATATACTGGCTTATCTATATCACTTATATTTATTACTTCATTCTAGTTGAATCTATTTCTCTGACTTTAAAATAGGGTTTATATTTCCAACTGATTTTCAGCAGGGTTTAAGGCAGTGGAAATAATAACTATGGTCTGTATAAGTAACAGTAGGACTTGTTTTCAAGTGACAGGACGTACCAGAATGATTTGTGAGGGGGCACATGAAACCAGGCATCTTGGACTAATTGGAGCTATCTTTCCATTTCACTTCTTGACTAAAACTGCCAGAATGTGCTTCCTCTGTCATGGTTTGCTTCTATTCAGCCTCATACCACAGATCTACCTTTCCCCTTACTATCCTTATTTTATGGTAAAATCATGCTTAATTAGCTTTATGACTTAATTTTATGTTAAGTTTAAAATTCTGTTTTTGTTAGTACGCATTGCAACCTTATTGGTGACAAGACTGGATTCTTGTATGGTTTTTTTGCCAGATCACTGTACTGATGATAGATCATCTAATCTTCTTCCTATAATTTTTTTTAAGATTATTATGGTATGTGGACTATTTTTCAGTTGGCTACTTGACAGAAGACATGACCTTCTGAGAAAAACCCTCAGAGAACCTCTTTTTCTCCTAGGTTTTGTCTTCCTACATTAAAATTTAAGTAACAGTAAGATAGTTTTTTAGACTGACAGTTCAGCTACAATTACCTATAAACTTGTATTTCAATTTTACATGTGAAAATTTATGCTTTTTCTTATATCAGAGAAATTTTGCTTAAAATGGGTGGTTAAACAGCTGCTCAGTTCCAGCTTCTCACTTATGTCTCTAATGACAACTTCATATTACATTTATCCAGTACATTTATCCATTATCCAGTGTTTTATATGCAAAGCTGTAAAGTAATCCTACCCATTCCAAATTAATGATAAAAATAGATTTGCCTTTTTTTTTTTTTTTTTCCATAGGTCAAACTAATAAGTTTCCTGCTGATGATTTCATTCTGCAATTTTCATCCTCTAGCAAAAGAAAAAATCTGAATAGACTTTCTGTTACTCTGGTTTTTCTGAGTTTTTTATAGCCTTTTGAATTTTCATAAAATGGAGTCAGATCTGTTTAGTGACTGTAGAATATTAGAAGCAGTTCTACTTTTTTCCCACATATGTAACATAAACAAATCCTTTGTTTTTCATTCTCTGTCCTTTGTTTGCATATTTCTAACCTGGAAACAATTGTAACTGACAATTGGTCTGGCCACTGAGGCTGAGGGGTGGAAACCCCAAAAAGCCAATCTACTGCTAGACCCACAAAGGTATAAAAAGTAAGAAATAAACAAAGGAGGCTCTCTCTCTGCCCTGTCTGAGATTGAGCTGGACGGAGGAACCTCTGCCCTGGAAAAAAACCTCTCTCTCCGTGTGACTGCTTTGCGTGTCTCGGTAACAACTTTCAAATTTTATATATATATATATATACATATTTATACATATATATATATATATGCATATATATACACACACACACACACACACACACACACACACACACACATATATATATACTGGAATTCAATCGAAATATAACATACTGCCTTAAAACATGATAAGGGAAGGACCCTGCTGAAAAAAAAAAGCAATTCCCTTGTCTATTTTTTCAGTCCCGTCTTTCACAGACATTCGGGTGGGCCTTCACACTAGCAGCCAGAGAGAAAAGCATCGCTAGTTGAAGGGGACCATTTCATCAAAGAAAAGTGCAGAAAGGAGAAAGTGCCCTACCTCAAGACACATGGGCACAGCACACCCTGCTACCTGCAGCACTGGTGGCACAGCCAGCCTGCTCCACCAGAAGTCCCTTCCCCACATCCTCCCATCCACCACGCATGGGCCTGCTTCCTTACGTTCCTTTTCCCTCTACGTATTTCAAAATCTAGTCACAGAACCTGTGATTGTAAGTTTTTGAGAAACAGTGTGTCTTGGACTCAGATATTTTGGGGGATGAAATTAAACGTTTATCCTAGTTTCTGAGAGAAAAGCCCCCTAAGCAGGACCTCAGAGGGGCGGCAGCTGAGCTCTCAGTGGCAGGTGCCCCACTTGGATGGGATGGTCTTGTGCACACTTGGGAAGACAGACCACAGGGCTGAAGGACAGCTCTCCTCCTTCTCCCTGAAAGCTGCAGTTTTTTCCCAGCAGCAACTTGATGCCTTGTGGACCCTCAGCTCCACATCCTGCAAAGTTCATTTGGAGAGACAAGGGCTTTGCAAAACAGGCATCTCACCTACAGAGCTCATCCCTCCTGGACAGCCTTGCTGCATGTGGATAGGGAGCTGAAAGGAGAGCTGGATTGCTTGCAGAGACTGTGTCCCCTAAACTTCAGATATGTTCCCTTGGTTACAACAGATGCTGGTTTTTTTGCACTTGCTTGAAATGGCACCAACACAGACATTCAGAATGCATATTAATAAACAGCAAAAAAAATATGTTTGCCATTATTCTCTCCAAGTGGCTTGCCTGTTTTTCCCCTACTGCAGAAGCACACCGTATGGTTCCCTCCAGAGTGGGAGTTATCAGCCAGCCCCATCAACCACCTCCAAAGTCTTGCCATTTCAATTTCCTCTCCTGTTTCTTGATGTACCTTGGCACAGCCACTCAGAGCAACTCTATGTCTGCAGCTTATGTCAGCAGCTGCTGTGTGCAGTGGAGCTCATAAATCTCAGAGCCAATACATCAGATTTAAAAGGAACACATGCATGCACACATGTGAAGCTGAAGCACTTTCCCTATTCCTCTTAATACCAGAGTGGGTGTTACAGCTTTCTTTAGCAGCTGGCAGTCCACATTGCTATTTGAGATATCACTGGACAGTGACCACAAATGTCCAAAGGCAGCTGGCTGGTGAGACACATCACTGCACAGAACCAGAAACCCCCACATATCTGGAAAAACAAGTTATTCTGCACAAACTCCTGCTTGGTACATCCTACTTGCTTTTTTCCAGCTCCTTCAGAAACATTAGCTGAAGAAGAACAGCATCAAGCTCAATGGGAGATAGGAATAGGAATTATATTAAAACCTTCTGTGTTGAATTTAGGGATATAAAATTACATTATTCTCATCCACACCACCTTTTTGTAGTGGAGATTTAGTAAAATAAAGTTTCCAAGATTCACTTGTATTTAATCCAGTTGGCTTGTAAGAATAAGTTCAGAATTTATCATTCCTTCATTAGACCGTTTTGTCTGTTTTCCCTTGCAAATTAATAGCGGACAATGGATGTTTACATTATCATTAATGTGTACAAAGATGCAGCTTAGAGTTACCATTATTAAGTAGTCACAGAATAAATAAACACAACAATGCTTCATTTCAGCATAATTTTCTTTCCTTGTTTGTGTTTATGGTTTCAAATTTTTTTTTTTTTTTAAATTCTCTGCTGGTCCTTTTGCTTTTCAGTAGAAAATGAGACTATATTGTTATTCTAGTTAAGAGACACTTTTCTTTTTTCTTTTTTCTTTTTTTTTTTTTTTTCCCCCCCCACTTTAGGAACTGCAATAATTAACTACAAAAACAATTCCATCTAGGATTACATCATATGACCGTGAAAGATGTTTGGCATATTCTGATTTGTTTACATTCCCAGTGGTTTTCTTGAGTGCCATCCCATGCCCAGAAATTAAGTTAACTCTGAAAACAAGGAGAAATACACTATGTCTCATGCATAATACATGAGTAATGTTGTATTGGCTATAGATTTTTCAGTGTTTGTGATACTGAAATTTTAGCTGAAACTAATGAACAAAATGGTGTTGCCATATAGGTAGCTAATTGCTTTATTGAGCCTGACAATGGCTTCCTATCAGCATTAGTTGAGTGTTAATCCCAGTAAGCATATAGTACTCAAGAGCAAGCCAAAGCAGTTAAATATCTTGAACTCATGTGTAGCAGACAAAACCCTAGAAAGCTGAAACACTTATTTACCTTATTTCTGGAAATCACAGCTCTCATGGCTAGCAGGCAGAGGGATATGTTCCATGCAAACTCTGTTTTTCTTGTGGAGCACAAAGTATTTACAGGCCCCTATGTTACCTGCCACACACCTCTACAGGAGGACAGCTCTGTGAGGACAGTGAGGACTTGCACTGTGATGTGCAAGGAGCAGCAAGTCTCTGTGAAACTGCATAAATAAATCTGCTCATTTTCTTTAAATAAATTTTATTATCCCTGCTGAATTAATTTCTTTTTTGTGTTTTGGTTTGTGGTTGTGTTTTGTTGTTTGTTCATTTATTTAAAAAGGCTTTGGGTTTTTTCTTAGTTTTAGGTTAAATAACATCAACAACAGAATGTTGTGTGTTAAAGTATCAGAATGTCCTCACTGAACAAACCTGCTTGTGTTATCAACATTAGGGGTTGTGACACCTGCCTGCCAGAGAGTTAAATCCTGCCTAGCTGGCAGGATTTTTTGTTGCTATTTTTCTGTCCTGATTGCACAGCTATTACCTGCTATAGCCATATTCTGCATCCCACATAAATCCATGACAGATTTAAACCAGAACTTTTTGGTCTAAACACAGAAACTCTGCCCGGATCTTTCTTCTAAGATCAGTTCATGTTGAGTTTAATGTAGCAGAAAGCTGTAGTTTACACTCTATACCAAGAATCAACAGGGAATACAACAAAAAAAAGCAAAAATACCTCTAAAGAGTTTTTGAAAATGAATAATATAATTATGTATTTTCTGAAAAGCTGATTCCATTATTGCAAATAACAGATATGGTCTGGCCCTGTTTTTTATACACAAGTGCAAATTAACTCCAGTGTAACTGCACTAAATGTAACTGCACAGGGAAAACTGATGCACAATTTTCTTCATAGGTAAAAATGTGAGTATGAAGTATATTACAGAGTTATAAAAATTTTACCTTAGATTAATCTGATGAAAATAACAGGAATCTGATTTTTTTCCAAAACCTCTCTACTGGTGTGTCAAAATATTGAAAATCCAACATTTATTGAATTGAGAATCTCAAAAACAATATCTCCCCCAGGCAAAAAAGAAAAAAAAAAAAAAATAACAACAACAACAAAAAAAACACCAAAAAAGGTAATAGAAGAATAAATGCTAATTATGAAAAGCTAAACCGGTTCAAAGACATGAGACCTAGAAAACTGAGTAAGGCTTAAAGTTTTTTGAAACTCTAGGCATTAAAAGTTCCACATCCAGATTATACTAAAATAACTTAGATCTTCCTGGGAATTTAGGCAAATTTGGACAGAGCTCAGGCAATATCAGTTTCTTACAGAGTCAAATTTAAGTCTTTATTTATAACATAATATTTTCTGATACTGTAACTATTAAACTCTGGTATTTATGAATTCTGTTATAAAGCTGAGTATCTTCCAATATTATGAATTAATACCACGAGATGTAACAATTACCAAGCAATTGACTCCAATATAACAAGAACACCATTTCCTACAATGAAATTTACTGCAGTTTGACCAAACCAATACCTGCCTTATTTCAGGAACATTTCTGTGAAGTTAATAGTAAGATTTTTTATATTAAATCATTATCAGTCTTCTTTTAAGGCTGATAAAGCCCATCAGATTACATATTATTGTACTAGGTTATCATGAAGAACTATGAAGAAACCACAGATGGTTTCAATTACCATAAACTCCATCTCACTTTTCAGAATCGAACTCTCTCTTGTCCTGTAGGCTTTTATCAGCTTCTGCTGATAGAAATCAGCTTCTGCTGAAGAACCCCATTTCCCTTCTTGTATCTTGCTCATGTGTATCATCTCAAAGCTAATGGGTGCTTTGTGAGTCAATACAATAATTGGCCTTGCGAACAAGGTGCAGAGACAGCTGAAGGCAAACATTTAGTTGCACATCCCAAGTTTTATCTCACAAAGTGCCACTGGATTCAAGCACAGTTTGCAGTGATGGAATATTAAGGTCTGTCTGAGCTGGACTGAGAATGACATAAAAGCAGTCCTTTGCACTCAAACCACAGCATCACTATTAATCTATCTTTCTGGAAAAGCTATGCTAAAGCTAACCTTCTGTTAAATTCCATATTGTGCACCATCTTACTTTATTTCCATCCTTTATCCTTGGCAATGATTAGTGCACATCTGCTATTGATCACAAATTTCTACCCAGGTGCTTTGGCTCAGGCTGGGTAAGGAACAACACGACTCATGGCCTTGGGGTGACCTGACAAGCTGGAAAGACTCTGGGTCACATGCAGGGGAATGAAATTATCTTGAAACATATTTTGAAAGGTGGTTACTCAAAAGTACAAGATAACCAAATTACAGAAGAAAACACCAGAGTGAACAAGAGGACAACAATTTTGCCTCAGCTCTGTAAATATTACCATCAGGATGGGCCCAGTTTGAGCTCTCCCTGAATTGCAGCTGGACTGCACATCGGGTGACTCACCCTTTGAGCAAGGTGTCTTGGGTTATGTAACCAAAAAAAAAAAAAAAAAAAAGTGTCTTCTATTTCATCTGTTGAAAGCTGTTTTTTGGGAGATATTTTATCCTTCTTATTCCAGGAGGGAGGGGGGCAGATGCCTCCTGATAATGGCCCAACCATTAAAACCAGGTGGGGCAGTGTTTCTTACCTCTTTCACCTCCCCTCCATCCTCCAGGGGGACATCTTCTGATAATGGGCCATTAGGGTCCACCAATGACACGGCACATTCCATCATCCCATTGGGAGATGCTCCAGGCAGTGGGGAGGAGCCAGCTGTTCCTAGCTGGGTAAAAACTGGGACTGAAGGACACAAGGTATCCTGTTTTTCCACTGGATTCCAGGAGGAAGGCTGGACCCATTTCATCGCCACTGGATTTTCTACAGAACCATCTCTACTCCACAGAACCACATCTGTTACTCCAGAAGGATGTTTTTGGACTTCCAACACCCTGACCAACAGGGTGTCAGGTTGTATCACTGACTCTTGTCAGAGTTTTTTCAGGATTTTTTGTTTGCTTACTTCCTTGGTTTTTTGTACTACTACATTTGTGGGTTTTTTTGTTGTTGTTGGGTTTTTTGTTTGTTTGTTTTTTTTGTTTTGTTTTTGTTTTTTTTAATATTCCTAGTAAAGAACTGTTACTCCTGTTCCCCTGTCTTTGCCTGAAAGCCCCTAATTGCAAAATTATAATAATTTAGAGGGAAGAGGTTTAGATTCTCCATTCCAAGGGAAGCTCTAGCTTTCCCTAGCAGATAACTGTCTTTCAAAACCAAGACACAAGGATATTTTGCAAGGTTACAGTTTCTTACCTGAGACTAAAATACTTTTGCTCACTGTGGAGAGATCCTCAGTAAGTTACGGAAACTACCCTGTATTAATACTGTAATACTACTAATTCCATGAACCATTCTAACTTGATTCTAACTCAGTTTTTCTTTCTATGTTTCTTCCATACAGTTAAGATGAACCTTGCCATAAAGCTTATTAAGTCTTTTCAATCCACTGTTAAAATGTCATAAATGCCATTAAATTTATTGAATTCTATCAAATTATTGTCTTACCTTCATGAAACACATTGCTTCTTTCTCTTTTGAGTGAGATGTATTCCACTTATCTGCAAAACCAGGAAACATGATGTGCCCTGTTTTTAACATATAGTTGAGGCAAAAAATCAGTAATGACTGAAATGTTTGCCCAGCTGAAGCAATTCTGAATTTTGCTCCATTTTTCACTTTACTGAAAAGTATAATGGCTGCACCGGTTTTGGAGCTCAGCAGATTCCAAATTAGTCACAATTTTTTTCTTCAGAGACATGTACCTGCACTGTCTTGAGTTGTGATGCTCCTTAGATTCAAGATAATATGCAGCTTTCCTTCCCTTGGCTACAACTTCATGACATGCAGTGTATCCTTCAGCATCACATCTGACAAATGTGTATGCTCATCCCACAGAATCATACATTTATCTGAAGGCTGACACTTCCCAAACTGTTTTTGAAGACAGAGGCCTTATCATTTTTATGTGGTAATGTATGAAAGATAGAAATAATTATCAACAAACTTAATTTTTTTAAAAATCATGTGGTATTTTTATATCATGTGATCATGATTATATCATGTGATCTATATACTCTACCATTACCATGTGATACAAAGGTCATGGGACAATTGCTTCATAATTTAATATGTGCATGCTTAAAATCGTTTCCACTATCTGCAGCAAAATTTATTCTGATATTTTCTATCTATGAATATTCTTGATGCACAAAAGAGCTCACAAATACTACTAGGACAGTGAAAAACTCTAGAATTAATTATGCAAATATAAAAAAAAATACTAATGGAGATTGTTTTATATTTGAGCTAAAATCCAACTCAGCATGCAATTTCTAAAACCCTAAACCCCAAAGAGATAATATTGAGTATAAAGACACAGTTGAGATTCCATTTGAGCTTCACCTTTCCTATTGTAGTGTTGATTTTTCTGATTTGAAATTTAAAATACTAATTTTCAAAAATGTTGTTCTCAAGCAGTGAACTGCTGAATCCTTCCAAAAGCATACATCAATAAAGCAAAATAAAAATACAGTGGAAACCCAGAGCAGAGGATTTATTTATTTTTCTAAATCATTAATAAATTTTGACATACATATTTGCTTGTGCACTGCTGCTTTTAAGATCCAGGGTATTTTTAATTTGCACATTTCTTCATGTGCATTACCATGTCATATAACTAAACTGCCATGGAAAGGGGCCTTGTTATAAATTTTCTCAGGTTTTTGGAAGCCTTACCTGAGGTACATAGAAAAAGAATACAAGACACTAACAACTCCATTGTCATACCACTTTAATCCCCAGTGTTGAGGGTTAAGTTTTCCTGTAGAATTTCCCCCCCCATAAGTTGCTAGGAGACTAAATATTGATAGTTAAAGGGTGCTTAACCTGACAAAGGAAGTTGATCACTTGGTTTTGGGGGAGGGAGGAGGCTCCTGGGAGCAGAGGGTGGAGGACTCATTGCTCTCGGTTTTCCCGGGGAGGACGGTCGGGCGACTGAGAGCTGCCTGAAGTCCACAGCTAACGGAGGAGTCTGGTCCTGGGAATTCTATCATCTGTTGGAGCGCCCAGGAATTCGGAGTTTCTTCGTTGTCCGGCTGGATTCTAGGTCAGCCCGCGTCCAGCCCCTGCAGCTTCTCCAGCACTGCCCACCTTGCGTGCCAGGGCACCCCCTGCCTGCCGAGGACAATCCACCGCTTCCAGCTGCTGCGGGTTCTCCAGCACTGCCCACTTTGCCTGCCAGGGCATGCGCCTGCCTGCCAAGGACAATCCACCGCTTCCAGCTTCCAGCCATCAGCACCGGAGCTCCCAGCGTTTGCCCTCGGTGTTCTTGGTTCTGTTTTACTGTTATTATAAGTGCTGTTGTTGTCTGTCCTGTTATAGTAAAAGACTGTTATTCTTTTTCCCATAGCTCTGACTGAAAAGGTTTTTTTAATCTTCCAAATTATAATAACACGGAGGGAAGGATTGGAATTCCCCATTCCTAGAGAGGCCTGCCTCCCCCTAGCAGACACCTGTCTTTTCAAACCGAGACACCTAGTCTGAGATTCAGCTACTGCGACCACTATGGCACAGCTATTCATCCTTGGCTTGGCTTCATTTAAAAACAATTATTGAGCTGTGATAGAATATAATAAAGATAATGCCAGGCAATGTTATGAAACATTTAAAAACCCTTAAAAAAAAAAAGGCAGAACCTATGTCAGTATCTCAGGGAGTAAATAATAAAAGGCAACATAAACAGGATAAAGGAAACATTATGAAGGAAAAAAAACAAAGCTAATGTGGCAATTAAGCAAGGCCGAGGATCACCATGTTTCAGGATCAATGGAGGCTGACACATCCTCACCTGACTGGCAATTGTCCAGGACAGCAGCGACCCACTAGGAGACTGTGGGTGGAAGCATTTGCTGTCTTTGCTCCCAGCTGTATCCAGTGCTATCTAGATATTATTTTAAATGCTGACAAAAGGTCTCTGGCAGAAATGGTGGTTGTGGTTGTTTTCTCTTCCCAGATGGTGATTCTCATGTCCTTTTCCTTGGTTCAGCTGTAACTATGCTCTGGGAAAGGTCAGGCTCTGTGAGTGGCAGCTGAAGCTGCTGGTTGTGGAGGATCTGGTCAATGTATTATGTCTGCATTTGCTGAGGGCAGGTACCCTACACATCAGCATTGTGCAAAACCCTGAAGGCCTGCTGGATTTTGCCGTACATTGGGAGTAGTAGTATGGGTCCAAATATTTGGGGCTTACTTTGTTTTCATGATTTCTGTGGTTTTGTCCTCCCCCTTTTAGATGGGGTCTGTGCGTTCTCATCTCCACCATGGGCTGCTGTCCCCCTCCACACACCTGAGGCTGAACATGAGGATGATGCAGTCGTAACATCTGGAATTGAACCCATGTTCAGACTTCCTGCAGATCCAACATGCTTGAGGTCTTCTTGTTCCCCAGGGACATTCTGATGACATTACAAGTTTTTAACCCTCATTTCCACTGATTCCATTAATTGATGAAATGCAAGCAACATCAAGAAGTCTTTTTTTACTCTGTGAAACACTGCAGCATCCACACTCTGACAGGGCAATAATGATAAAGCCATGGATAAATCTCATTACATTTGAAATAAGCAAAAGCACCTTACTTCATTTCAGTTGATGGAGATTACAAAGAACCTACCAAATGTGGCAATGAAATCTGTCAACAACAAAATCTTTCATCACTTGTTTTCTGAACATACCACTCCAAAATAGGAACTTTTGCAAAGATCTATATACTGTCAATATGGGAAATCAATACACATGGGTACAATCTTTTCTAGGTTTATATTTTATGACAAATGAGCAAGAAAATATTCTCAGCAAGGATGTTAAGCTAAGGATTACCATTGAAGTTAATTTAAAACTTGATGCATCTTCAGATAATATTGCAAAGAAAGTTTTTCTCCAATTGCATGCTAAGTTCTCCAATGCAAGGAAAAGGGCAACTGCAATCCAAATCTATTTGAGATTTCTTTACCCCTGTTAATTTTACCCAGAAATACTCTTCTGAAACACTTTTGCACAACTTTTGAATGGGGATGATGAGACAAGATGGTCTTGGCATTCGTTTCTTCTGTCTTGTTTGTGGGAAGATAGATCCAATCAAGTTCTCTGTTGTTGAATATGCAGGATTTCCTTTTGTCTATATTTCCATCTTTTTTTAATTTTCTTGAACTAAAACCTAAAATGTTAAATCTAACAAAAATCTCAGAGGTGTCAGTAGGAGCTTTGTCAGTGTAAATACTTCAGCACAGACCTTTGTGTGATTCTTTGCACACATTTTCATCAACACAAAGTTATAAGGCCAGCTTAAGTCTTGAAAAACATCCTACAATAACAAACAAAAGAGACTGCCCATAATGCAGGAAAAAAAAAAAAAAAAAATTAGGGTTAGGGTTAGGGTTAGGGTTATGGAGGATGGTATGATATTCTACAAAACACTTTACCTAAAGTTTTATTATAATATTGATGGCATTCATTTTCTTGTTTCCCTTTACCTGCATACAGATCTGGAAAATCATCACTAAATCCAGTAATATCTACAGCTGGCTGTTAAAATATCTGCATCTGAACTATGAAATTGCTACAATGATAAACACAGCTCTATGTGGGCATTGTCACAAACGAAGAAATTTAAGAGGC
Organism: Tachycineta bicolor; assembly: GCA_025960845.1. Lineage (NCBI taxonomy): Eukaryota > Metazoa > Chordata > Aves > Passeriformes > Hirundinidae > Tachycineta > Tachycineta bicolor. Next base: position 6,590,236 of record JANEHK010000031.1, on the reverse strand, counting down.
AGCTTTCCACCCAGACACAACTGTATGTGCCTATGGTCCCACTTCAAAAACCTGCACATTTTCTTTTCTATCTTTCCTTCCTCCAAAACATCTGTGAGCACACCACATGATTCCTGTAAAATTATGTAACTATTTAATTCTGCCATTCGACAAAGATTCAGAATAAACTTTCTGTTTGTTTGGAACTTTTTAAAAAATAACATCACTATTTCATAGCAAGTTTTTCCATTTTATTTGGGAAAATGGAAAGTCCTGGAAAGATCATGTGTCACTCACATGAAGTCGTTGCTAACAGTAGGTTAATCAGCTTTCAATTTGCCCCATGCCACACCTCCTGTTTCAGTTCCCGTATTTGTTCAATTGTGACAAGTTTTATATATGTAGATATTAAAAATCAATTTGTAATTTTTGCCTTTGCCATTTTTCCCCAATAAAAAGCCAAATTCCAAAGCTTATAGAACAAGAACAAAAGCTCTTAGTAGAACATTTTAGAAATCTATATAAAATTATTGTTACTCAGTCAAGGAATTTTTATGCATATTTCTTGCCTTAGTAATCAAGTATTCTAATTACAAATTTTGCACCAAAAGAGTAACTAAGAGAGAGGTAGATGGGTTTGGGTGGTTGTGGTGCATTTTTACCGTGATTAAGGCTGTCATACTTTTTTGGGCTTCTGGTTTTATTGGCAAAAGCAGTCCCTAATGCCCTGATTTCACTGATTAGACATTTTTACAAGATAATATTTTTATTTGAAAATGATTGATCACTTCCTTATCTGACTTTCACTGGTGTTTATAAATTAAACGCAAAAATACACTTAAAATAATGACTGTTGCTTTCATTAGGACTTGTACTTCAACTCATTTCCTACCGATCAGCACAAAGCAAATCCCATGCTTTGGAGTGAAACAGAATTAATGAGACATTTAGGATCTGATCAAGAATGATTCCACACATACATCTGTTTTCCTGGTGTGGAAAGCCAAGCATGTAAAATCTTTTCTATTAATAGAACTGCCCCTTTCCCAGAAGACCACAGCTGCCAGCTGGGGAAGGCAAAGAGTACCAGAGTGCCCAGGGATCACAGTGAGTGGGAGACTGTATTTCAGCTGAAGGCAATACAAAGAGGAGGATTGGAAAGAGCCCAGGACTCCTGACCATCAGAACACTGATCTTCAGGCTCTCTCCACCATTTTCCATTGCCCTGGGATCTCTACTAAGAAGTAAAGGCATAGCTCCAGCAGCAATGAGATTCAAGTGTGCCCAGAGCCTTCCGTACACTGTGATTACATCTCCAGTCATTTTCTCAGCTGCTTCATTTTACCTGCTTCAGGTCTGAACTCCCAGACAGATGCAGCACAAGCATCAAAGCTTTTTTCTCACCAGGATGTTTTTCTGGCAGCAGTAGAACAAAAGCCCAAACACTTAAAATCATTAATAATTTTGTTATATATATATATACAGGAAGAGATTTGTGAAGAAAACAAGACAATAAATTGAGAAGTGCTCTAAGGTGGCACCATTTCATTCATCTATCACTAACTGATTTTTTTTTTTTTAATAATGTGCTATAATTTTCCCCATTAAAAAGAGAACACAGATGAAATAATGATCTTAATTCCCAGCAGCTCCCTAACGCTTGCTCTCAAATCTTTATTCTCATTTTAAAATCCCAAACCATATTTATGCTGAACACAGAAACATGTACGTTGTTTTCTCTGGCATACATCAGCTGAATTGTAGCTGGATCAAGTCAAGATATCTTAATGTGACAGGAATTCATGTAGTAGAATAACTTATAATAAATGATAAATAATAATTTACTTTAGATTCCACTTGGAATCAAACACAGCTAGAAAAGATATCACAAGATAGGTTAACTCAAAAAAACCCTTGAAAAACTACCAGTCCACAACAAGAGCAACTTCAGCTATCCCTTATGCCCAGCTTTTCCACAAAAAAAATAGGTTCTGCGATGTACCCTTAAGAATAACTATTTTAATGCCCTGAAAATAAATAAGCCACAGGACTGGATGGTGAAGTAGAGATTGCACCTCCTTCTTCTATGCTGTGCTGTATTTACAAATATATGCCATACACTCACTGCTCATGCCATACCAGATAAAGATTAATAGTGATCCTGTACCAAGACAACAGTTTAGAGGACATCAGAACCTCCAGCATGACTTGTCACAAGATCAGCAGCGTTTTTTAGAGTGCATTAGTTACCGTTCACACACTGTGCCCTTTTAAGGTATTAGCCATCATTCTAGGTGCACTTTTTGGTTAGACAGGACTGTTGCTGACAACTGCTTATTTAGCATCAACTCTTTCAGGATTGTAATGCCTGAGCACGGGGATTTAATGCAATCCTGGCATCAATATAAGTATGACAACACCCACACTGTCCTAATAACGGTTCATTAGCATTTCCATGAATTTAAAGGTCAGCTGTAGAATTTTAAGTGAAATTTGAAACAAAATTTAGAAGAAACACTCTATGCACACTGTGACCCAGAGACATTGATTTTAACTTATTTCAGAAGTTAGAGTCTATAGGTATGTATACCTTTAGTAGGTGCAGAGGGCTAACCACCCTTTTAAGCTGTTTCTGATTGATCAGACCCTTTCCAAAGCACAGTGCAAATTGAAGCACGTGAGATGTACATGAAACCTTTGCACATGATTATGCCCAGTGATTCCTAATTCTTGAAAAGAAAGCTTATAACATATTTGTACTGCTGAAATCATGTGAAAAAATGTCAGCTCTCCGTGAAAATATGTGGACTTAACTCCTAGTGTCCTAGTGTGTTAAATACCATGTGCATGTATGATGGCACACAGTCTCCAAAACAAAATTCATCATCTAGCAATCTGATCCATGGCAAGGTGTAATGAAGTGTTAGAGGAATGAGGAAAAGATAAAAATTGGAAAAATAGGAGAACACCTAAGCACTTCTGAATAGACAGTGCAGTGTCTGTACTAAATGATGGCATCATTGTGAAATGACATTAGATTCCACCCAAACAGAGATTTTTCCTTGTCATTAAATGCAGCTTTTTCTGTATACTGACTCATATCCATGGCTTTTGAGGAAAACATGCATTCTGAGACTCTTATGGAGTCTTTCTGCATGTATATCCACCAAAGATAGGTTTTCTATTCCTCAAAGAATTCATTGAGTATCATGATGACAGGAGCAACTAGACCATCTTCAGCACTGACAAGTGAAGTTTCAACGAGACTTTTTGTAAACTTATATATGAACTTTGATAAAAATTTAGGAATGTAATTGCATTTCTTCTGAAGATGTTCACTGAAAGGTACAGTAATAATTTATTTTAAAAGCAAACACATGGAGATCCATGGAAAAGTAGTTTTTTTAAAACAATTCTATGAATGTATTTTTATCACTTATGATATTATAATAAGGCTCCTTAACTTCTTCAGAAAAATTAAGAAAGCCACATTATTTTCTGGAGTGCAAATCATCTTCTGGAATGCTGACCACTTCAGCTGTCTACTGATCTCAGCAGCCTTTTAGCTAGCAGTGCCTGGTGTTCACCAAGGAAACAACACCCCTGTTTGCTCAGCAGAGTTCATCCCCTCTCCTTACCCAAATTTCTCAGGTACCTAAATACAAAATGAACTTAAAGAAATTCTATCCTTGAAAAAATTACTCAGGAAATCTCCTTTGGAAGATAGATGTTTTTAAATGAATAATAAACTTTTTTTAAAATCTTCAAAAATCGATGACTGAGTTACGCGCAAGCTGGAGGCCCAGAGGTGAGCTCCACTGGGCAGCATCTCATCCTAGCACACTGCTCAGTGTCTCAGGTTTAACATTAGAGACTGATTATGCAGCTGCTGCATGAAGTGAAACTTGTGCCCTCTCAGTTTTTCTTTCACAAAGGTTGGACAGACCAGTGATTGTGCTGCTCCATCCGCTCTACAAATGATTACTTGGTTTGTTACCATATTATGTTCTGCAGAAAGTATCTGATTTAGCAATCAATTTCAAATTAAAGTAAGTGAATTAAATCAAGTATAAATAAAATTGCAAAACTGGAAAGAAAATTACAAAGCCGTTTCTTAAAATTTTCTCCCTTACCTCTGCCTGGCTGTACCTGTTGCTGGACAACAGTCAGGTAAGATTTAATCCTCTTTACAAGTGAACCCTGAAGGAATATGATTACACCTAATTTGCAGCAAATTACAGAACACAGAGCATTAATTTAATCCTGTGTCACAATTTTTGTTCTTTAAAAACTACTTTCCAGGATAATGGTTTTACAGACCTTGGAAAGCAAAGTTACTCACTTAGCCATCACAAAACTAGATTTTTAAAAACTTTTCTTACAGGCTGAAAAAATCTGGGGGAAAGGAGTTTAAACCTCTTCCTCCAAGCATGGTTCCATCAGAGTCCTGGAAATCCATCAGTTGCACAGCACTGCGTGGCTGCAAGTGCATGAAAGCCAGAGAGCAAGGAAAGTATTAAGTTACTCTACAAACTGATGAAAAAAGCTGATGAATTATTGGCTAGTTGATGAACATGAAAAACCAGCTGTAAGAATATTTTCACTGGTAAACAGGAAATATTTCCTTTCCCCTCAAATATAACGAAGATTTAGCAAAAAGTAGATTTTCCTCGATAAATGTGGTCACATGTCACATGGCAGTCATGGTATTCCAAAGTGTGGAGAACTAAACTCTGAGCCATTCTGCACCAATACAAAATTCTGGAAAAGTACCCATCTAGTATGTCATCATAGCAGGCCCATGTGGTTTTTTGTTTGTGAGAGTTTTTTTGTTTGTGTTGGATGTTGAGAGTTTTCAGTTGGGGATTGTTGCTTCTCTGTTGTTTTTGTTTTTAATGGGGATAATGCTACTCCAGCAGTTCTGTAGATATCCTTTAGAAAATAGTTAACCTCTATGCTCCTGGCCCTACTAGACCACTACCAAGACAAATTAGGATTTAGCGACAGAGGCGTAAACACCCTCAGGCTTTAATTTTTTTACTTTACCCAGTGCAGAGGAACTCTCTTTAGGAAAAGAGAACTGACTCAATTTTAGCAAAAAAAAAAAAGTGAGGTCACAGAGGATCAGGTCTTTGAGGACTTAATCACACAGATTTCCAGGATGAAGAAATACTGAAGTTTTACTCCTTTAATTTTCCTTTAGTATACTGCAGTGGTGGCAGATCACTTACCTAATAGTGCTTTTTCCACCAAGAAGCCATGTACCAATTCAGGTTTTAAAAAGTTCCCATTCCCTTTTTTCATGCCCGATTATTACAATAATCTACCTTAATGTATTCAGCTACCATGTATTTAGCACCCTCATTAAGAGTACTAGTCCATGAAGAGATTTCTATTCAGTGCATAGATCATAAGACAATGAAACATCAGAGATCATTTTCAAAGCAAGCCAAGGTCTTTAATAATACAGCCAAACAATGCTCTATATACACTGGAATAATCTTTGCATTATCTTTGTATGAAGGACACTGACACCTTCTCATTTTTCTCAGTGACATGAATCATGACACAAAAAGATACTGAAAACTCTCCTTCATATAAGCTTGCTTTGATGAAGCATGTCCTTTGAAGTTCTGTTCTCTGAGTGCTTTTGGCTTGTGCTCAATTTGGCATAATTAAACAACATATTATATTTATGTATGCAGATAATCTCACTCAAAGTCAATGAACCAGCTGAAAAGTCCTCTGCACTTGGGATCAAACCCCTGATTTGGAAGAGTGCAGGTGATTTGTCATTTTCCTTTTCTTGAGAGGTGCATTTTTGAATGTGAGGTCTGAAGCAATCCCCAAAAGGGTTAGAATTATTACACATCTTTTTCTGAAGAGTCTTTACCACAAATAATAACTGTATATTAATAAATTGATTTCTATTTTCTTGTCTTTATTTCTGGAATGAACTTCTTATGCATCTCTTTTTTTCACAACTAGACATTTAGATGTTCAAGTGATCTGCAAGGAATTTTTAATTTGCCTTGCACTTGCATCCGACCCCATTAATTTCAATAAAAGTCTCTAAATCTTAGAAGACATCCCAGAATGACATTTTAATTAGTTTTCGAGGAAGGTTTTATAATTTTTTTTTAACTTATTTTTTTAAACTTACTTACTGACATTTTTAGCAGGGAGAACTAAATAGTTTAATCTGGACTTTACCCTAGAAATTGTTCAAGTTTTGTTTCATTATTGTCATAATTTCAAGCATTCCTTGATATGTGCATCTTCCAGCCAGGGAGAATCTGAATATCAGTCCCAACAGTTAATAGCCCAAAATTTGTATTATCAAGAATAATTGTTCTTCCTTTAATAAAATTAAAAATAAGATGAAATTTATGTCATATCAATCACCTTTTTTCTTGCAGGTCATCCTTGAAATAAAGAAGAATAGGATATGATTCAAGTAAAGTAAGCAAATAAATAAAACTATAAATAAAATAATTTCAGTTTGTAAGTTGTACACATAGTCTTTAAAAGCAATGAGAATTCTTCTCAGCTAATCCGTTTCCATGCTCATCTGCTTCCTGCTTTGTAGTGCAACAGTAATGAAGTAAAAACATTGATGCCGATAGATGAATTGGGTATGGAGGAATATTTTTTATGCAAAAAAGGTATTCAGTAACAAAGAAATACACTCATTGTTAGACAGTTTGGAGATTTGCTGCATGTATTAACTATATTGTATATATCCCTATAAGTATTAACTGTAGTTTTCAGAGTCATTGCCTGTTGCAGATTTAGTTTTAAGGTGTAGCGTTGTGTACTTTTTTGTACAGTATTGTATATTCTGTTCAGTTATTTATCAGACACTGTTGCTGCAAATTCTCATCTTAATAATTTTAATTACCATAGGATCAATCTGGCAGTAACTGAACTGTCTGGCAGGTCCCAAGGGGCATCTTGGTTCCTTAGGATCCAAACTAGCGCTCAAACTTAGAGATGCTCAGTCTGCAAAAAAGGATAAACTATGCATGCAATCATTCACAACTGAAAATCACTTGAGATTTCCTAACCTCTGGTATACTATTACATTGTTATCACAGGTTGGCACAATTTTGTTTTCTAGATATAGAGAAATGTAAAGTGTTGTTTCCCTGCCCTAACAGTGGCGTAGTGGGGGGGGGGGGAAAAGTAGGACAAGGACCAATCAGAAAGCAGGCTGGGATATTGACAGCTAAGTTGACCAATGAGAAGTGTCAGTGCAACTTTGGAAGGAACATTTAAAACTAATCTGCTGAGCCTGCCCGCTCTCTCGCTTCGGTGATCTGCCATGAGGTAACGGGGTGGGTGGGGCTGGGCCCAGGCCCAGCCGGGGCTCTGAGGGCCGCTGCCCGCACAGGGAGGGCCTGGCCCGGCTGAGCCCTTTCCCTCGCTTGGCCAGGGGAGAGGGGCGGCTGCAGCTCGGCAGCGCGGGGCCGTGTGCTCAGACCGCGGCACAAGGGGCCAAAACACGGCCCAGCTTCATCACCGCCGCCAGCGGAGAGAGCGAGCGGCAGCTCCATGACAGCTCTGAGCTGGGCCGCCCTGGGTGAGACCGAGGGGTGGAAAAAGGGACATTTGCTGGTTTCTTTTACCAGTTCGGCATGTGCATGTGGCTTTGCAAGCCCAGGCAAAAAAATTAACTCTTTCTTAGCAATACAGAACTTTTAAAGCACAATTCTTCCTCGAGAGAAAGAAGAAAGAAGAAAACAGAAGGTACATGGAACAGACACTGCATGAAGTCAGTTAGATGAAGAGTGAAAGAACTAATAATATTGGAATAGGATTGAAGAAGTGGACATTTTTAAACAGACTCTTCTAAGGTAAATTATGAAGAAATGAACTGTTCTTTGCAGCATTCTTAGTATTATTTTGGGTTGAATGCTATTCTAATCAAAATTAAGGACTGGTGTAATAGAGATTTATTTGGGAACTTTGAACCCCCACTCCTGGGTCGAAAAGGAGGTATCAGCCTTTTGAGACAAATATAATTTTAGAGAAGAAGAAGTATTCGTAAATAATACCCCAGATACGCTGAGAAGCTCTGCGGATAGAACATCACAGTCTGCGAAAACTCCGGGCAGCAGTGGATGTGTGTGTGAGCAAACATCTTCATAAAAGATCTTAAAAGGACTCTTCTAAAATAATGTGTAGTTATGTCTAAGTAGTGAAACTGACTGAAAATCCTAAGTTGTGTCTTTCTATGTTGTTTAATAAGAAAGTTAATAGTTTGTAAGAGGAAAGAAGTGTGTTTTTAAAATTTCTTTTGGGGTTTTTTGATTTTTTGTTGTTGTTGTTGTTTTTCCCCTATTCTTTTAGGAAAAGAATAAAATAAAAATAAAGGAAATAAAACCATTTTTTGTTCATTTTTAAGCTTAAGCCTGCTTTGTTTATTTGTCTCCTAATCTCTCCCTCCCACAAAAATACTAACACAAAACCCCTACATTAATTAGTGTTTCTGCCCGGTTTTATTAAATTAAAACCACTACAATTGTCAATTTTGAACTAAACTTAAGATTTTTACACTGATTAGAGCACAATTTAAAATATTCCCCTATAATGTAACACACAGATGAAAAGCAAGCTGTACAGATGAAAAGAGGCTGTACAAAAAAAAAAAAAAACAAGAAGGGCAACATTTTTCCAGGAACATTAAAAAAACCCCAGCCACAGAAAATCTATTTTTTCATAAGAGTAGTATGATAAAAGTTCATTCCTTTTTTGTGTGATCAAAGACAGAAACCCAGAGAGACCAGTGCAGAGATTTTCAGCCTCTCATGAAGACCAAGGGAATTACTCAGCCATATTTCTTTCTGGGAAAGAAACCTCTCTGGCCTTGATTTATGTGAATAATACATGGGAGTAGGTTGCATCCTTGTAGGAGTTTCTACTGAAAATTCCTGGAGGGGGAATTAACCAGTCCATTCTCTTTCTGTAAGATAGGGTAGAAAGTTTCTTGTGAAATATTTTTTTTTAATTTCCTATACAAAGGAACACCTAAATAAGTAATTTTATGGTTGTTGGTTTCTTTTTGTTTTGTTTTGGGTTGTTTGTTTGTTTGTTTTGGGTTTTTTGTTTGTTTGTGGGGGGGTTGTGGGGGTTTTTTGTTTTTGTTTTATTTTGTTTCGTTTTGTTTTGGTTTTTTAAATATTATTACTGGCCACATCTACAGAGTAGACACAGCTTGGTTTCTTTAGGCCTCCATCAAAAAGCTCCTTTACCAAATGCTCCATATGAAAAACTCATATGAAAGGTTTGGGATTCCATACCTGTTATACAAAAGCAAATGTTTTAAAACAGCTCGAAGGGGAATTTTTCCTGTGTGTCATCATTCTTCAGAGCATGATAGAGCCCAGAACTGTGATCATGATGCATTTAATAGAAATCTATCAATAGTAAATATAGATGGATTATTAAGTTGGTCACATTACAAGTCATGCTTAGCTTTTTAAACAAATCCTTCACGCAAGCAAATTTCATTTACGTCACGTGAAAGTGTAAAGATTTTTTATACCAGCATAGGCAGCATATGAACAAACAAACAAAAAACCTGTTCTGCTGAACATATGTTTCCTACATCAGTTTAGACAAGGCACATGCTATGGACTGTGGCAGGAATATTTCACACTTTATTCAGAAGGAAGCCAGAGGATCATGCAACTGAAAAGCTGCTGAAGAGGAGCTATGGAGAAGAAACATGAGTTCAAACATCTGACATGTTTCTTAGATTTTTTTTTTTTTTTTTTTTTAGCAGCAAAAGGATAATCTGAAAGACATGGACATGGTCCATGCCAGCATGGCAGTATCACTCGTTATAAAATGTCTCAAAGCTTGCCGTGGACCTTTGCCAGAGTACACTTCATGCACAAATATTATGACCCACATCGGAAGGCTTGGCACTCAAACTAAATATTAACATTTTCTTTGTTTCCCTTTGGGATAAATAGCTTTCATCTCTTAAATAAACCAACTCTTTACACAATTTACATAAATGAGAGAAGAGCAGTCTGGATTATAGCCTCTGCAGTAGTTTTGCCACCTGGCTCAGTTCCAGGCAGGCTTAGATATCACTGTTCAATGTAATTATGCACTCAGATGAAGTCAATTTGGTTTAGCCTGATACGAAGTCTGGCAGCAGGAAAGTTAGGAGTAGCATTCCACATAACATTGCTACTAATACATCCATTCTGAAATGGGATCTAGACAATATACAGGTACCTGCTTTTTCCTCTGGACATGGGTGGATATCCTACAGGGCTGTTGAAAGGAAGAAGCTCACTTGCCACAAACAGCCTCAGTGATGTCATCAGAGACCAAGAATTGCAGTCAGATGCTGTGTCAAGTTGCAGTGTTACGTGGCCCCTCTCACAACTCAAGCAATGATACAAACCCAATATTGCTAACTTTTTTAGCAAAGAACTGACAAGGTACACAGATACCTGAGTATACAGCATGAATTTGTGCTAATATTGACAGACCTACTTGCTCAAATAAGTCATCTTGCAGTGTTCCTCTGAAAGCATTTGTACAGGTACGCTGATATTTGCCAGATGCTCCAATCACAGGACACCACAATAAACTTTATTACCCATTATCAAATGCTGATTCTTCATTAAAACTCTTTAGTGATTGAAATATGACACATTCATTCTCAGAGTCCCAAGCACTTAGTGGTCATTATTGGAGAGCCAAACATCTCAGAAAATGTCATCACTTTCTCAGTAATAATCCATTGATTTTGTCATCCAGCTAAATATCAGTAGCCTGTTTCTACAAATCAGGTTTCTTAACTGAAATGGAAATGTAAGTTTCTGAACAAAAGTATTCCCACAGGAAAAAAACAAAACAAAACAAAACAAAACAAAACAAAACAAAACAAAACAAAACAAAACCAAAACCAAAACCAAACCAAACCAAACCAAACAAAAAACCCAAAACCCCACCCATTTATTTATCTTTCACCCTGTTTTTTTTTTCCAATTAACTAATGATTTGTTGAAATTTTGTTGTTGTTGTTATTATAAAGAAATTAATTCAAAGGTGGAATAAAACAGCTATACTAAATTACTAAAAAAGATCTTTGACAATAAAGTGGCATCATAGACAAGTATTGTGCATTTCATAATTTGACGAAGTTGAAGTGAATATGTGTGGTGGTGTGCGGTTTTGTTTTTATATATTTAATGTAATTTATATTGAGTTTTCTGTAATGGTTTGTTCCTTGTACCCCCCTGATTTTTGTATCGGTTGTAACCTGTCTGTCCAGAGCTAGAAAAGTCAGTTATATGTCAGTCATTTCTTCCCTGCACCTGTCCCTGTCAATCCCCCCTCTCTCCTCGTGGTCGCCCTGTCTGTCACTTCGAGACCCTTCCCTGGATTCTGGAAAGATCCAGGAGAGGTGTCCAGCGGTAGGCTGGTGCCCGGGGAATCCCCTCCTACCCTTCTGTGATTTGTCAATGGTTCCAAGGTTGACACCCCTGTTACCACCACTGTGTTCCCTGGTTGGCTGACCCGTTGTCAGCCCTCCCCCGTTTATAAGTGGCTGTCAAGCTTTGATCCCTGCTCTTCTGGGCAGGGGATCAGGGGATGCTGAGCTCCGTGCTCTATCTCCCTGCAATAAACGCTGTTTTGCCCTGCCTGGAGGAGTCGCCCTTTCTTCGGCCGCCGCGGTTGCGTCCTACATCGGTCCACTCGCTGCTGGTGCGGGGGAATTAAGATCCCATGGGGGAGGAGGCAGCTCGTCCGACGTGCCGCCCCGACCCATCTACGCTGCTGCAGTGCCCAACTGAGCCAGCCTGCGAGCGCTGCAAGCGCAAGGACGGACACAGCAGCAAATATGATAGCACAAAACCTTTTATTTTCCACTAGCAAAAAAGACCAGAGCAAGAATCAAAATGATGACCTGACAGACCAGAAAGAATTGGAAGAACAAGAATCAAGATGGGCCCTACTTTGGTGTGAATTTCCAGTTGCTAATTTAGAGCATTTGCTCTTTGGAATTTAAGCAATGATGAAAGCAGTTCTGTTTTAACTGAATACCATAACATTGAGATAATTTACTAATAATGAATGTTAACATTACTTAATGTTCCTTTCTAATTTCAAGTGTTTATTTCAGTTCTTCTGGACTGTAAGATTTCTTACTTTCTCTATTTTTTTCTTTAAATTCAGAGATGTCAAGTATCTAGAGAAATATATCTCTGAAAAGGCATCTATATTTCTGGAAAAACAAAAAACCAGAAGCCATAAAGCTTTTTCTTTGTTCACAATCTCAACAGCCATCAATCTCTGATTACTATTTGAACATCTCTGTAGGTCTATACTTCTTCTGAACAGCCTCTGCTGAGACCAAACTTTTAGGACCCTTTATAAATAGTGTAGCTGTGTAATTTTATTTCATTTCCAATAAAAATCCAACCACCTTCAGCTGACTCCCAGGACACAGGGTATAGACATCAGTTATAAAAACTATATGCCCCACTACAATGTCTGGAATGGATAGTTTGATGCTGAGAATGACTGGCTAAGTTGGAATAAATTATTTAGTAGCCAGTGTACAAAATGAAATGGCTGTGATTCATTCCTGTCTTGGGAATGTGAAGAATATCTTTGAACAAGAGTGCATTGGGGCAATAGCAAATGGAAATTATATGTCAAATCTGCATGCTTCTTTCTGGTGGTAGCCTTTGAGCCCAGGGACTTTGTCTTTGCATTAGCATTAAAGAAAAAAAAAGATATATTTGGCCTTAAGAATAAGCAGCCATAATCCCCCTGTATTACCCAGTGTTGTAGACTAAAGTACTGCATCAAACACCCAGTTAACAGCTTATTCCCTCTACAACTTTCCAGTTTCCAACAAGACTAGAAATTCCATATAATCTTTTGCTTGTCTTACATAAGTTTTACGTAAGGGAAATCTAATTGTCTATAATACACAGGTGTTTAAGACTGAGGAAATTGGGAATAGGGAAGTAAGCTTTCATGACACAGAAACCAAAATACCTGGAGCAGCAGGTGTGATCATCCAGGATGCCAGTAATGCTAAAGCAATTGGCATTCAGGAAAGGAGCCTTGGAAAGGAATTTAAAATTATATGTGAGATAACAACTTTTCAACTGAAAACACACCTCCTTTGTGCTGTTCACTTTTTAATAGCTGCACATTTAAAATCCACTAAATCAAAAATATCGCTGTTTAAATTAAGAAAGTAACCCATTAATTTAAGAGGATTTTTCCTAGGCCATATCTCTATCCCTTACTTTGTTTGTTTGTTTTTTGTTGTTCTAGAGGACATTTTTTTGGTTGGGTTGCGGGTTTTGTTTGTTTTGGGGGGGTTCAGTTGCTCGGTTGGTTGGTTTAGCTTGGTTATGTGACAGTAATTTTTTATTGGTATTATTAGTGGTTGTTGGGTTTTTCCTTGATTTGTTTTTTTGTTGTTGTTGTTTTGGATTTTTTTTTAATAATCTAACTTGGTAAAATTTGTGGTAACAATATGAAAAAGAATTCTTTACTTGTCAGTTTTCCCTTCAGCCTTTCCCTTTGAAAACACTTCATCTCAGTATTTCAGTGAGGCTGGTCAGATTTGGGGCTCCTTCTGCTGAAAGCTGCCTTTGTTTTGCCTCAGCCTCCACTTTGCAGCTGTCCTTCCAGCTGCCCGGCACTCGCTCATCTGGTGCTGGAATAACTAGGTGTAAAGTGAGCCCATAACACTCACATACAGAAATGACCCTTCAGCAGAGTCCAGGAGTAATATAAAGCTGTGAGGTGTACAAAAAGAAAATTTGACAACATTTCTTAAAAAGAATGGTCAGAGGACTTCTGAAAAACCATTACTAACTTCCGATATCTCAAATGCAAACTTTCTTACACATGACAGCATATTCTGAAAATAAAAGGCTCTAGAGATTACTCCTATTTATACCACTGCTCTCCAGCCCAACTAAAGGGCTGTAAGGTCAAAATATTACTGAATACTGTAACACATGAAGAAGAATTATTTGATATAAATTTACTATCATAACAACTTACAGTAAAAAAAGGTCTTAAACGTGGAAGGAAACTCCAAGATTCAGCTTTCCCTACAAAATATATTTTTCCAAACAAAAAAGTGAGTCTCTTGTACATAATAGAAGAGCTCTTTAAGAAAACCCAAATACCAAGCTGGAATAGTTTAAAATTACAAACAGCTGATCCACAAGTAGCCAAGCTAAAAAGGCTTGCAAAGGTTTGTTTTTCCTCAGGAAAAATTAAGGAATATATACAGTGATACATACCTGGGCTATAAGAAAATTTCCCATTTAAAGTTGATTTTTTATGTTCTAATCCCTTAAAACACCTGCCTTCAAAACAGCATAAGAGTCTTTTCAGAGAAGCTAATGTTCACTAACTTGATCTCCTCCTATATAGGTCTAGAAGTTTCACCTTTTGAGAATTTTATAGCATCTGTAGTTTCTGATTCTTAAAAGTTAATTAGAAAATACTAACACTTTGGTAGTATTTTTATTCTGATTTTTATTCTTCAGCTGGTGTGCACATAAACACAGAAAAATAGCTCTCTTATTTGAACTGGTTTGAAGCATGTTGAGAGAAAGTTCTTCACCCAGAGGATGGTTGAGCACTGAAACAGGCTCCCCAGGGCAGTGGTGACAGCACCAGCCTGGCAGAGCTCAGGGAGCATTTGGACAAAGCTCCTGGGCATATGGTGTGATTTTTGTGGCATTCTGAGCAGATCCAGGAGTTGGACTCAATAAGTCTGGTAGGTCCCTTCCAACTCAGAATATTCTGTGAAGTGATCAAGACCATCAAAATTGCTGCTTCCTGAATTACTTGTAGCACTAATTCTTTTTCAGAGTAGGTGTTCTACCTGTAATTACTACACTGAATTTTCCAGAAATGGTTCTACAATATTTTGTTGATACATTCAGTCAACTTAAGTCTGTAAATGGTATGTGTAATGTCATGAATCTACATGTAGGTACATGCTCCTTAAAACCTACTATTAAAAGAATAAATAATAATAGTTGAAAGATACGCCCACAACGAAACCAAAATGAGTTAGAGAAAACCCTTTTCATTCTAGCTCTTCAGAATGGCCAAGCTGGCCAGCATGTAGACAAAGCAAGCAGACAGCCAGTGAATGATTTCTAAGGGCAGGTTAAACATCAACCCTTCTTCTCAACCAATCATTGTGAAAGTGTAGGTGAACATCACCTCTATCCACAACTGACATCCTGTTCAGTATTCAAACAAAATTTATGGTACATGTTGGCAGAGCTGGATCAGTTCACCAAGCCTGATTTCTTACCAGAGAAAAGCATTTAGCTGAAGATATTCACAAAAAGACAGATGGTCCTGCAAACTCTGCCAAGCCAATGGGTCTTACTATTAATAAATCAAGTACAGAAGTGATGAAAATTAATTTACATACTGATAATTTTATCTCTTTTAAAGGTGAAGTGTCATTGAGTGCTAATAAATTCACTAAAACCAGAGATTTTGTGTTTGATGGGAAGTCCCAAACAGTGAAAACAAGTGCTGAATTTCAAAAACTCCCTATGTAATGAAGGTCCAGAGTGACTCAAAAGAACATCAAATTAAATACATGAAGCAGTGGCATTTTTAAACAGTGTCCATATAGCACAATTTTGAAATGTGGTCTGTATTTGAAGAACTTGCATTGAAGACATGTGTGCAGAGTAAATCAAGACAAACAGATGTACAAAACTCTTTAGTATTTATCCTAAGCATAGTCACTACAAAGCACAGTCCCTTTGACCCCCACAGGCAGGTTACACAAGGCAAGGACAGACTTCAGCTGCTGTGCCTCACACAATCTGCTCTGCCGATGAACATTCATGGCTCTGGCAGCTGCTGGACAGAGGAGAGCACAGACCTGTGCTGGCTGTGTGTAGGGAGATGTCAAGCTCAGTCTTCTCAGCACCACCTTTATGATCTACAATTGGCAAGGGGTTAATAACAGGGGAACATAATATTTAGGTGTTGGACAACAGTGTCTTTGTTGCAAGATGCAACCAAAAGTATGGATTCTATTACCATCTGTTGGAACCCACTGGGGAGGTGATTTTCTTTTTTATGACCCATTCCTCATGACTCCAGGGCAGAGAGAGTAAGTGCCTTCTGTTAATGGCCAGCTGTTAAAACCAGAGCAATGTTTCTTCCACAACCCATCCTCCCTCCAGGGGGATATCTTCTGTTAATGGGCCATTAAGGCTCACTGCATGACCGATGAAATTACATCACCCCAGTGTGAGATGCTCTACCCAGTGGGAGGAGACAAACATCCCTACCTGGATAAAATTTGAGATTCAGAACACCAGGACAGCCTGTTTCCCTGGATTCCCAGAGGAAGACTGGACCCATCTCACCACCACTGGACCTTCAGAGGAAAACTACACCCTTCTACAGGATCATCTTTACTCCAACAGAACCACATCTGTCATTCCAGGAGGACTTAATTGGACTTCTACCAGCACCCTGACCAAGAGTGTGTCAGATTGTATTCTGACTCTGTCAGTGTTTTCTTTTTTTGTTTGTTTGCTTCCTTTTTTGTACTACTTTTTTTTTTTTTTTTTTTAATACTCCTAGAAAAGACTGTTATTCTTGCTGCCGTATTTTTTACCAAAATTATTATAATTTGGAGGGAGAGGTTTACATCTCCATTCCAAGGGAGGCTCCGGCTTTTTCTCTGGCAGACACATGTCTTTTCAAACCAAGACAAACAGAAAGGTGTATGAGCAAGTAGGTTTATAAGAGAAACAACGATCTGCAGTTCCCTCAGTGGCTGTAGAAAAAAAACCTGGAAGATTAAATCTGGCACTTTGAAAATCAGAAGACTGACTGGCCAAATTTTCTTTGGGTACTGCAGTATTTTACCACCAGAGTCCCTGTTTAATTACCAGGGCAGTGTACAGTCCATGAAGATAGCATTGTTTTCACTTCTCTTTTCTGCACAAATAATTTTGTTCTGCTCTGAATTTAATTTTTTTTTAATAATTTCTTAAGGTCAGAAAATATTTATGTACCATAGTATTGACTGAGGAGTTGAAAAATTTATGACCTTCCTATCTGGAAGAATTATTTTTTAACTTTTGTATTTTGGTATTTTAAGTGAGATAATTTCCTGCTCTAGATGCTGAAAAAGCTGATATTTCCAAGCATTACTTCTATGACTTTAAGTTTAAAAATACTATAAGTAGGAAGAAAGGCTCTGGTAGGTTTAATATCAGCTGAAGAAGAATGGTAGCTGACTTTCTTTAATAATAGTCACCGCAGATGAAAAATTATTTGCAAAAGATGAAAAAATAGGGGTCTCAAAATCTAAGAAGCTATTTTTTTTTCCCAGTTTATTTACCTCCAGAGCTTATTCTATGTATCTCTGAAGAATGGTGTCAAAAATGGGCTTAATATCTTGCAGCTGAATAATTCCTGGTTGTGTCATATTAGATATTTGGTTTTTTCTCTCTTCCTGATATAAGCTTGTTCAATTCATAGACATCATAGACTTTGGATAGAAAATCTCAAACAAAAACATTTGTATTTTGGTAATACTGAGGATATAAGTGCACAGTGTAGAACATGCTATTATTCATTTGAGATAGATTTTAGGGGAAGGTCTGAAAAGCTACTTTCCCTGGGGGGTTTTAAATGATATGTAGATATGTCGCTTAGGGACACCGTTTAGAGGGGAATACGATGATGCTGCATTAATGATTGGACTTGAGAGTCTCAGAAATCTTTTCCAAATGATTCTATTTTATGGTTCAAGAATAACAGAAGCCAGAGGGGAGGTAACATCATCCTCTCTGGCTACAGGCTCTCAATCCTTCCATCTCTCCCTACCTTCTCCATCAAGGCAGTGGCTTAGCTCCCAATGCCACCTTTTCCCAACCAACATCTCCTCCCTTTTTTCATTCCTCTTTCCCATCAGACCAAAGCCTAAGCTGGGTCTTGCCTTAAAGGAGGAAACTAACAGTGTTGGATCAATCCTTGCACAAAAACTCTCCAAGCACATCTGGATCATAATGAAGTTTTACCACTAAAATCCCAGCATTATGACAGTAATATTGATCAATAGTTTTAGTAAATGTGAGGAGAACTTTGAAATAACCTTGTCTTCATCACAGCTGAAGAACTGCTGATGGTTGTCAGGACAGACTTATTTCCTTAGGTATATATTATGGATTATCTCTCAGGTACCTTATCTATTTTCTTAAGTTACAAGCTTTTCCTATATGATAGTATAGCTACAAAAAAGAAAAGCAAAACCCAACAAAAACAAAAACAAACCCAACAAAACCAAAACCGAAACAAAACAAAACAAAAAAACCCTACCAAAACAAACAACCCCCCGCAAACAACAAAAAACCCCCACCCCAAACATAAAAACTAAAAAAAGTAAGAAACCCCAAACAAACAAAACCAAAAACCAGAATAAAAAAAAAAACAACACAAAAAACAAGACACAAAAAAACAAACCCCAAACCAAAACACACAAACAAAAAAGAACAAAATCAAAAACCTGAACAAACAAACAAACAAAAAACCAAAAATTTTCTAAACTAATATATGTTTACCGAATATTCTACCACAACATCCACTCAGCCTAATTAATCACTTTAGTTCACTTGCATCAAGTCTTATTTGTATTTGTGTTTTGCAATGTTAAACATTCAGTCAATCCTGCTAATGCAAATGAAATTATGGTAGTAAGGGCTGCCAGTGACACATATCTCAGTATTTACACCCACTACACACAGTAGTTTCTTACCACAAGGCAAGGACCCCAGCAGAGCTGCTCAGGGATGGGCAGGGTGAACCCAGAATTTAAGAATACTATTAAAAGTACAGAATAAGAAGCTAGCCTTTTACACCCCAAGTTCGTGAATGGAGAGAAAGGCATCATGTCAAGGAAGCAGAGTCATTACACTTTTGTAGAGGGTAATATGAGAACAGCTGATGGACTCATTGAAACAAAAGATCATCACAAAATAGTGAACAAATCTTTCTTCTCCAAACTAAGCCAAGTCAACCTTTCAAAACCATGAAGTAATTCCCTTCAGCCATAATGAATCACAGAACCACGGAATATTTGGGCTTTTAAGGGATGTCTGGAGATCATCTCATCCAAACTATTGCCAAGGCAAGGTCACCTCTAGCAGGTGACACAGGTACATGTCCAGCTGAGTTTTGAATTTCTCAAGAGAGGGAGACTCCACAACCTCCCTGGGCAGCCTGCTCTAATGCTTTGTCATCCTCATCATAGAGAAGTTTTCCCCTATGTTGAAGTGGAACTTCGTGTGTTTTATTTTATGACCACTACTCCTTGTCTAGTGTCTGGGCACCACTGAAAAGAGTCTGGCACCCTCCTCTTGTCACCCACCTTTGAGATATTTATATGCATTGATGAGATCCCCTCTCAGTCTTCTCTTCTCCAGACCAAACAGCCCCGGCACCCTCAGTCTCTCCTCATCATCTTTGTGGCCCTTTGCTGGATGCTCTCCAGGAGCTCCTTGTCTCTCTGGTACTGAGGAGCCCAGAACTGGACAGAGCACTCCAGATGTGGCCTCACCAGGGCCCGGCAGAGGGGGAGGATCAGCTCCCTTGACCTGCTGGCCACACTCTTGCCAGTGCAGCCCAGGATCCCACTGGGCTCCTGGCCACAAGGGCACACTGCTGGCTCACTGTCACCTTGAGATCCACCAAGACTCCCAGGTCCTTCCCCGCAGAGCTGCCCTTCAGTGGGGCAGCCCCAGCCTGTGCTGGTGCTTGGGGTTATTCCTCCCCAGCTGCAGGACCCTGCACTTGCCCTTGTTGAACCTCATTAGGGTTCTCTCTGTCCAACTCTCCAGCCTACCAAGGTCCAGATGAAAGGCAGCGGAGCCTTCAGGTGTATCAGCCACTCCCCCAGTTTGTATCATCAGTATGAAATCAACTTTGGCTAAAAGTGAAAAAAAATCAGAGAAAACTGAGAAACCTCTATGTGCATACATGGACACATACAACATAAATATATATATCTTGCCAGTAAAAGATGGTCAAGTGATAAATCAATTCCAGTTAGCACATGCAAGAAGTTAGATATTGGTGTGATTAAATCATGTTTAACTAAATATAAAATTAATTTAGCCCAGTTCTCACAATTGAAAACTGATCGTTACAAAGGAAAATGCATACTGAAAAATGTATATGCAAATTTAAGATTTCATGCTCATAGCTGGATAAAAATCAAATATTACTCCAGACATACCTTTCAATTATACTGGTTCTTCAAGCACAGCCCAGAGATACCACTAATGGGTAATCTAACAACAGTGCTTGTAATTACAGTGCTCAGCAATTACTTACTCATCCTGCTGAGACAGATGAGTGAAGAACACATTTGTGAGCAGAGAGAGCTCAAGAAATGCCAGGCTTCTACACCAAATAGCTCATTCCAAGTTTGGTAGCAAAGCAACAGCAGCCAAAAGTCCACAGTCACAGAGATTGGAGCTATAATGCCCTATTCACTCATTCCAGCTAATTCCCCTGAAAACTCAATATCCTTGCTAACACTTTGCACCATTACCCTCACTGCTTTTACTGTTCAGGTTTTTTCTTCACCTTTGAGGTCAGAAGCATGCTGAGGAGAAATGACTTGGAATAGTGAAAACTATTTGTACTTTATCTGTGAAGAACTATCTGCTTTCCCTTATAATCAAAATCTCAGTTTATCAAAAAAATCGTAAGGAAAGCACAGGTCATAGACTCAGAACATTTTCATTTTTTAAAATTATTACTATTGTTTATATTATTTACATTTTTTTATCGTATTATCATCATTTTTATTATCATTTTATTATCATATTTTATTTACTATATTTATATTGTTTACATTTCGAGCGGAACAAAAATAAATAATCAAAGTACTTTTGAGTGAACTTGACTTTTCCATGCTGATACTTTCTGACCTCTAAACTAGTAATTTGAAAAAAAAGATAAGGTGTATTTCCTTTCTGTATTTCCATTTCTTTCTCTAAGTTGTTCAGATCTGTGGTTTATCTATTTAATTTTATTTTAATTTATAAATAACTTACCCTGTATGTAAATGATAAAGAAAAAAGATGGTAAGTTACATCAGCCAAAATGTACCTTAAAAATAAAGGAGCCTGGTGACTTAAAATACCTAACAAAACCATTATTCAGACAATGCAGGTACCTTAAAACTATAGAAAACTAAACTGAATGTACAGCCTGTTAAGGCAGGTATCACCGTATTAAGAATTCCCTGGTGGGAAATTTCTAGCTTTGATCTGAATCAGTCCTCATAGGAACAAAATTCAATTCTCAGACAAAACAAAGGACAAAATTCTAAGCTTAATTTTGCATTTCAAAAGAGTCTTCTTTAAAGTCAATGTAACATTTTTTTTCTGAGAGAGAGTTAGAACTGGCAGGTGGGGGTACAATGAAGGACCGCCACTCCATGGGTTGAAATACAAGGCTCAATAAGCCCACAGACAAACGCTGAACACATGCTACTCAGTGCATCTGAAACTCGTTAAATTTCACACTTACAACCAACAACATTTGTCTCTAACAAAAATTGCTTGTTACCTCTCTCCAAAAGCAATGGTACAAAGGAATGAAAGCTGTTGTTCTCTAGGGGGCTCTTTTGTGCAGCAGAAGTCAAGGTTTGTTGCACCTAAATTCTTCAAGCACAACATCTATTTCAGATGCGCCAGTAGTCAGATGTGTGGAAAATGAACCAATCTTTGCAACAGGCAGTTTTTCTGAATGTATTTGGAAGCAAAAGCGGAGACAGGGAGAGCAAAGGACTGTTCCAGGATGCAGGAACAGAGACAGTTTCAGCCCTAAAAGAGAAATTGCCTTTTAGAAATGAACAGGAATACTAGCTGTAAGCGGTGTTTTTCTCTCTCTGTGTACCCAGCACAGCAGCCTCCCAACTACCTCATGGTGAGAGCAAAACTGTGCACGGTAATAGTAAGGCAGGAAAAGTCCTGTTCAGTCTGCATTTTTGGACAAGCACTGCCTTACAGGTGTGGTTTCAGCACCAGAAGATGCTCCTCTGCTGATCACAGCCACCCATCCAGAAGCCAAGATTGCCCTCACTCACTTTTGAGCCAGCTGCTCTGGGAGCTCTCCCTGGCACCAAAGCCATCACTCTTCACTGCTCCATGGACAGGAGCACAGCACCTGGAAGGCGGGAACTGAGTCTGGAATGTCAGCAATCTCAGCAGGAACAGGAAACCCTCCACATCTTGGGAGTGTTCCTTAAGCCATGCCAATCCACAAAGGAAAATTTAGAAGGGATATTAAAAGCACAGGGACAACAAACCACAGCTGAGATCTGTCCCACCCCACCCTTTCCTGCTCCCTCCTTTGTACCAACAGCACTGTAGGAGCAAAGACGTTTGCAAAAACCCCCCACAAAACACAAAATTCAGATTTCAGCTGAATCAGGATGGTGGTATGGGGCACAGATAGCATGACAGGACCAGCCTGACATTTTTCCCTGCTTTCCAGCTTTACAACCTGTTTCCTAGACAACTGCATTGTCGCCTTGACACTTTCTACCTCCGTGCACAGCCCCCTCTTCAACAAAAAGAAGTCAAAGTATTTGTAAGAAGGTGTACCATCTGTAGTGTTAGTTTCTGCAACATCTAGATTTAGTTTGGCAGTCTCACACCTACCCATTCCCTGCCAGCTGCAAACTAAGTGGGTTTGACAAAACACAACCAGAACTCTGCAGCACAAATGAATATAGCGGAAAATAGAGGACGCAGTACCAGCTTGTACAATTCTTGTTCCTATTATTCCTCCTATATCATGTTGTGCCATCAAATAAACTAGATAGTAGAAAAGCATTCAATCTCTGTAATTACTTTTTTAATATACCTTTGACTCATAGAAATTTTAAAATCATGACAATTTGAGAGAGAGAAATGTAAATATGTTTCTCTACTTATAACTCAACCAACTAAAATTCTTCTTGCTCTGGCTCTAGGGAGTATGAAAACAATTTCTTCAGCCTTAAACTTCAAGGCATTATTTGGTATGTGAAAGCATTTTAAGAGAATAACATTTTATCCAGGCAAAAGTATTACAGAGTGAAGAAGTAACCATGAATGGAAGTTACCTTACATCATAAAAAGCAGTGAGAGTACTTTTTATTTTAGAAAAAAAAATTAGGAGAAACCACACTTGTGCATATTTTGTGGCTTCCTTGGAAAGTTTTGGTACTAAATCCTGAGTCCTGGTGACCTAAACTGGTTTGTCATAGGGGCAAATGTTAATCACTCAGGTTCCATATTTCAAAAAACACAAGGTTTGACTTAGTAAGTTTTAAGTAGCTTAGGAGATGAACCCAGACACGAATCAGAAAGTTTAGATGATTACTTAAAATTTGATGCAACCATACAGTCTGGAAAAGCAGGACCCAAATCCTGATAAAATTTGCTATAAGAAAAATTATTTTTTCCATCTCTTTACTCAGACACAACTAAAAAAAAATCTGCTTTCTTCTATTCCATGTTACCTAGAGCAATAGGACATGTATAATTTTTATCTCCATTTTAATATCCTCTTTCTCCCTTCAGAAACCTGCCCTACAGATAGAATACAAAATTACATCATAGCTTCTCTTACCGGTATTTATCTTTTACTATTTTTCAGCCCAGCTCCATTTTTTTCTCAGTGTGAACATAAAGTTCAACAACAGAGCTGATTCTCATTCCTTCAGACCTTGTATTGCCTTTTGAAATTTAGTGATCCCTGAAATCCTTTAGTCAAAAGGAGGCTATTTTAAAACAGCACCATCAGCAGTAACTAAATTAATCTCAGAACATGATATAAACTGTGCAGTCATTAATGCCATTCCCTAGACACTGCAGATGATGAATTGGACTATCCTGAGGTTTGATGACCAAAAATAGGACCAAGACCCAGTTTATTAAGGCTCTATGCCTCCTGCTCTTACCTGCATAACATAAAAACTTTCATAACAAAGCAAAGGCACAGAAAAGGGTTTAGAAACTTTCAGAACTACCTCCAGCAAATAAATAAAATATTATAAAAGTAGGAGTATTCATAATAGGTAATTGAGGAAAAGCTATGAACCTCCCACTCAACATATGCACAAAATGACACTGTAATTATAGAAAAGCTGCAAGTGGTAGGAAGACTAAACCTTACAAAGTTTTTTTAAAGGATTGACCCTTGATAAGAATGATCCTATGAAAAGGTGCCAGAGCACCACAAGGGCTGAACTTCCAAATCTCCAGAAATGGTCTTGTTCATCATTTTTTAAGAATTATATTAATATACTGGCCCAGATAAATAACTGATGGTGAAATCCACCACCTCAAGTACAATTTCCTATCGATACCTATTTTTTCTTTTGCTTTTAAAAAGCATATTTTATTTCTGTCTTTTCTTTGTTTGTAAGCACATTTAAACTTCAACATTCCCAACAAAGTACTGCATCATCATTGTATATTCACGAATCCTTTGTATTCAGCTTTGTCATCATTACACAGGTCTCCTGTAACACTATCATATTCTCATCAAAAGCCTATTAAAAAACCTCCCAGTTACTATAAATGAAGATCAGGTTTTGGTCTCTGAAGAAGATTAAATTTGGTTTTGAAACCCCTGAAACCCTTCATGCCATTAGATCAGCCATCAGCATACAGATTATTTTTCTCATTTTTACAATACAGTGCCTTGAAAAGAACAGGATTCAAGCTAAGAGAAAAATAAAATAATGTGAGGCAGACAAGGTACAGTAAAGTTGCTCCAGTAATCTCTCTATGCTAACAGGTACTGGGGGGGTTTAAGCCTCATGTTTGGCTCAGCAATCAAACACATTTCCTCAGTGTGAGGTGAATGCCTTAAGGTTTTCACAGGTTTCAGGGATGCTGGCCCCAGGAAATTCCAGTTTCCGCATGAAAGACCATTAGGTCAACTCAAAACACATTTGTGCTAATGAAGAGAAACGATCACATTTGATCTGATCGGATTGATTTGATTTATTTCAAACTGTCCTTTTCTGGGGACCTAAGATGACCAATTCTGATGTATGCACAGCTACTCTACAGGCTCACAAGGCTCACCTCACTCTTTGTGCCTCTAATAAAAAAATTGCAATTTCACAGGTACCTATTGGAAACTATTCACGTTTGAAAACACTGACCAGGTAAGTCATAGCCAAAAATCAAATAAACTAAGACAATTCTTGTTTTAATACTGTTAAACTTATGATGGAAAAAATACTATGCAAAATAAAACTCTTTACTGACATGCCATGTATTGGCATTAAAGCTGTGCAAATACACACATGTAGTCCCAGGATTCTCAGTCATGAGTCTCTAAAAATGCAAATCAACTCATTGTCCTTTGCAACAACCTTTTCCTCTCCCCAGCTGTCATGAACTCCTGAGTGCATGGAGTGACAGGGGAGCAAAACACCTGATATCTTGGTCTAAAGTGACCTAATGAACACCATCTCTTTGATCTGTGACAGCTGTAGGCTTAACGGGCATCCAGCCTTCATCCAGGGTTTATCAACAAGGCTGCACAAAGTAGAACCCCATGAACAGTGCAGAGACTGTCCCCTGAATGTCCCCTGTATTCTGTGGGATGCTACCTTCTATGCGGCGGTGCGAGAATTGTTTTATTAGGTTTTTATAAGAAGATTATGTTATGGTTCATTTCACTGTATCCCCAATTCTGTAACACTTTTGTGTGTTCTGTATAATAAGGTGTTTTGTGTCAGTCCGCCCACCCCTCACATGACATGTAACATCCCCTCTGCCCCCCCTGCTCTGGGGCAGCCTGTCTATCACTTTGGGATCCCTCCCAGATTGTGAAATCTCAGGGAGAGGGCTTCAGGTGATAGGTCCCCTGGGGGGAATTCTTTTCCTCTGGAGGTGGTTGGTCCAAGGCTTGGGAGTGGGCACACCTTGTTACCCCCTGAATCCCCTGATTTGTTGTCTTGTTGTGACCCCCCCCTGAACCCCTCCCCTGCTTGTAAGGTGGAGGAGGGAGATTCAAACTCTCTCTGCTCTGCTCTTCTCTCTCGCTCTCTGGCCCCCCTGGCCTGGGGCTTGGACCAGCTGCGGACTTCCTGCAGCAGGGCCTGAATAAACATCTTCTAACCTGCTAAGAGCCATCCTTTTCTACTGCCGCTGCTGTCACGACACTATTTGGTCCAGCTGCTGCTGAGAAGCCGAGCCAGCAGGTGAAGATAGCCTGCATGCCCATCCAAACTGGGAACTTCTGTAGCTGTGCAGACCCAAGTTAGCTGGAGGTCAGCGCCTGCCCGGTATGGGGACAGAACCAGCTACACTTCTATTTTCAGGTCATTGTTTTTAAGTTCATTTTTCAAAAGCACATGCAGGTGGTAAAAAGCTTAGTTCACATTGCCTAATGTTTTCTCTGACAAAAATATTTTCCCCAGAGAAAAATATCTCCTATTCCACCCAAGACAGGGCCTTATATTTATCTCAAATGTATCACCAAAATTACCAAAATTTGTTCTCTACCTAGTTATTGCCTCATTAATGCTCAGAGGACTGACATTTGCAAGCAGCCTAAGCAAAGTGCTGAAATATTTCAAAAACTCAAAGATGCATTCTCACTGTGTGTAGAAAAATCTTCTACCATTGCAGAAGACAGCTCAGTCTCTTTAGCATGGTTTCCATAGTTTGTTTTTACACACTGTGTGCAAATAGTTGGGGCGACTCAGTGAGATGGGAAATCCTTGATGACAGGAACTAAAGATTAAAAATGAGATTTTTAAATATACCAAGGATTTTGAAAGTTACTATCAAGAACAACTGAATATTCTTTGTATATCTGTCCAAAGTTCTGGGATAAACAATGACCCTTCAGTAACTCAGGCACTGGAGGACACTTGGAGCAAAGGCAGTATTAAACTTAGAAATTTAAGTTGCATTTTAATTCAGTTGAATCATAAAATGGTCTGGGTTGGAATAAGCTTTAAAAATCTTCTATTTCCAAACCCCCTTCCATGGGCAGGGACACCTTCCCCTAGATCAGGTTGCTCAGAGCCCCATCCAACCTGGCCCTGAGCACTGCCAGGGATGGGGCACCCACAGCTTCCCTGGGCAACCTGTTCCAGTGCCTCACCACCCTCCTGCGGTAAAGAACTTCTTCCTAACATCTAATATAAGCCTATCCTTTTTTAGTTTAAAGCTACTGTGCCTAGTCCTGTCTCTGCCTGCCCATATTAAAAGCCTCTTCTCAGCTTTTTGTAGCCCACCTGAGGTACAGAAAGACTGCTAGAAGGTTTCCCCAGAGCCTTTGTTTTCTCTCTGATTACGACTCATCCTGCCTCAGGTAATACAGTGGTGTTGCAAACGTATGTATGCTATAGCATGTATCTGTAGCTATATCTCTGCAATCCTTCTCTCACTGCTAACAGCAGGTGCTTGTTAATGCATGTAAGTCCAGTCCAAGGACACATGTTGAACTCACACAATTCAGTCTTGAAAGAGGCACAAATTTAAAACTGAGTGTCGTGCCATTTGTTAGAAATGAAAAACCCAAATAATGAGACTTCAAGTGAAACACAGAGCTTGCTTTTTGTCCCAAAATATCAATTCCTAAGGTCATTATATCACTACAGAAAGAAAAGGAACAGTTGAAGTTATATCAGCTAATATACCTGACCTTCTAAAAGAACCCCTAAACCAATTACATATATTCTGCAACGTAAGTTACATAATACTCGCCTTTTCCAGATATTTAATTCCAGAAAAAGCAGTTGTTTCAATACTTACAGAGCCAAATCAAACCCCTACCCATGAAATCTTCATGACCAAGTTTTCATCATGTACTTTTCCCATATATGAATAAATTACTTATTTATGACACAAAATATTAGATAAAGTATGTATGGGTTTCTGATATTAATGCTTTTCAGGGGCTGGTGATGTGTTTGTTTAATTAGCAGAACTTCAGCTCTGCCAACAGCTTCAATATTACTGCAGAAGCACCACAGCAGTAGTGCAGTGGAACACATGATATGATGGATTGATGATATTTAAGGTTAATGGAATTGACCATATTCAGCTGCAGAGTTGAATAACGAGGCCTGGTAAAGCCTGCTAAGGTAAGCAAATCCATAAGATTTATCCTCTTTCCTCCTTTCTGAGCACCAAAGCAATAACCTCTCAGGTAAAATTGTTATTTTGTATTTGGAAAGATTCCACCTGATAAAAGAGCATTTATCAGTTACATAGACAGAAAATCATAACATGCTGTTAGGGTGTACATTCATCTGTTGTGATAATTATACTTAATACAGGATTAAACCTTCTCCTCCTGTGTACTACCATTAAAAACTACCATTATCTCATTTACACTACTTTTTTTCTCTTTTCTTCTTCAGGTCCCTCAGCATAAAGCTTTGCTCAAGTGAGGCTTTCCTGCCAAAAGAGAGGGTGTTCTCTGCTTAGGCACCGTGTCAGTAGGCAAACATATGCTTTCAGCAAATTGTGCAGCATCCAGCTAAATCCAGGACAAATGCATATGTCACCCCCTAAATCAAACACTCTTTCTGTAATTTACAGTCTGCTCCAAATTATAGAAATTCAGCCAAAAGAGGAATTTGCCTTAGTACTTCTGGGCTTTTTGATAGACATAATTAGTGCCAAATCATTTAATAGTTTGAGTTAACACACTCCAGTTCATTTTTGCTTGTCAGTTT
This sequence comes from Tachycineta bicolor, assembly GCA_025960845.1. NCBI lineage: Eukaryota > Metazoa > Chordata > Aves > Passeriformes > Hirundinidae > Tachycineta > Tachycineta bicolor. Next base: position 6,561,477 of record JANEHK010000031.1, on the reverse strand, counting down.
AATGTGGTAATAAGTAAATATCTGCTGTGAAGCAACTGAGTAATCTGGTTTTGCTTATCCTGTAGAAGAGAAGGCTCAGGAAAGACCTTATTGCCCTCTACGACTGCCTGAAAGGAGGGTCTAGCCAGGTGGGGCTCTTCTCCCAGGTAACAAGAGCCAGGATGAAAGGAAATAGCCTCAAGTTACACCAGAGGATGTTTAGATTGGATATTTGGAAATATTGCTTCACAAAAGGGTTGTCAAGCATTGCACAGGGAAGGGGGCCCTGGAAGTGTTCAAAAAAACCCACATGGATGTGGCACACGGGGACATGGTTTGGTGGTGCCATGTTATGTGAACTTTTGTGAGATGTTTACAGCTCTGACTGAATTTTCCCTCAGCTTTCTGATGTAAACATCTTGTTTTACACATTCCTTTCTGATTGTAGTCAACTGATGGACTTCTAGCCTGGCCAGTGGGATGGAGAGGTGGTAGCCTTGTTCTCCATTCCCTGATCATTCTTCGAGACTTATAAAAGTGAGGTCTTTGTAAACAATAAAATTCAGCCTTCTTCCTGTGGAGTCAAATCTCTGAGTATTTACTCGTGTCCACTAGCGATAGTTTGGTGGTGACACAATGATGACATAGTTGGACTTGATGATCTTAGAGGCATTTTCCAACTTTAGGGATTCTGTGATTCTATGAAAGCAAGAAGCATCATGAAATAAAAGTCTCTTAGTTTTAGTTAGGCTATTTTTCTTGAACAGTAACAGCCCTTACTATGAAGTATGACACACAGAAGGACTGAGTATACTATTCCCAGGAATAGCTATGAGGTCCAGAAGAATCTGAAGCCAAGTAAAAAGATGAGGAGAGCAGCATTTCTGTCAGCTTAACACCTTAACCACCACCCTAACCACCACCTCTGTCACCACAGCAAGGATAATGCACATGGTGCATTGTTTCAAGGCCCTGCAGTTGCCTCAGACAGCCGTGCCTAGCATATGCCTTTCCTCAGAGCAGCAGCAATGAGTAAAATACTAAAAAAAATATATATATGTATCTCCACACAGCACTAGTATGAGTGAGCATGAAACAGTATTCTAATTCTCTGCCCTGTCCATCCAACCCACACTGCTTGTGTTTCTCCAGGAAGGGTGTCCCGCCTTAGGAGCTGAGTCATGGCTGCTCTTCACAAATCTCCTGCTCAGCTCAACATCAACAAGCAGCCACAGTACAGAGCTGGTCTTCTAAATTTCAGCTTTTGGGGGAAAAAAACAGATCCAAAACAGAACTGGGCAGACTACAAATAAAGGGACTACAATATATATTATCTGTATTATATTACTGTGCCCTACAAGTGCTGGTCAGTTGTGGACAAGTTAGATTCTTCAAGGTGCTTTTAATTGGGTTTTGGTGCTGTTGAGACACCACTGAGACATTCAGGCTGTAGGTTAGGAAGGCAACAGAAAAACACCCTAATTGCCGTGGTGTTGATTGAACTTGGTTTGGCAAAGGCTTGTTAGCTGAAACGTGGACAAATTTGAGCATAGTTTATAAATTACAGGCCAATTCAGACAGGTAAGCGTGGCTCCTGCATGAGTGCTATGAGGAGCCATAACTAGCAGAGCTTGTCTGAGCCTGTGCAAGCAGATCCAAACATGGTGTTTCTGGCCACCTTTCTTCACTTGAGAAGGCTGCGTGCAACAGCACAAGGCTATTGGTAGCAAAGCCACCTCTGGTGCCACACATACCATCAGTTTTGGCTCAGCTAGAGCTGAGTTAATTTTGGAAGAGTCTGTTAGTCTGAGCAAGGTTCTGGGAAGGCACAAAGCAGTGAAGATTGTGTCCGACACAGACATGGAGATTGCAGAATTCCAGAAATCAAGCCCTAGAAGGATACCACGCTAAGCAGATCTGCAGAAGAAAGAACAACCAGCTTTGACTCGGAGCCTTAACACCCTGCTAAAACTCCATGTGGTACAAACAACACCTCTGCACCACTTCTTACTATGTTCTCCAATAGTAAAATTATCCAAGCAGTAAAGAATAATGGTTCTGCTGTATGGGGCCCCTAAACAACTTAATGGGGAAAAAATCAAATCCTCCCATCTCTTACCCCAAGAACACACAATTTGTCTATTCTTGACCTATGCTTTGTAATTTTATATCATAAAAGACTGGAGAGGAATGGATGCCCAGTGTTAGGTATAATCTGCTTCTACTGCAGTCCTTAAAAATGTCTTTGAGTAAGAGTGTATGCTAGCTTATTAATGTCACAGCCTTTTCACTTTAAATTGTGTCTCTAGAGCCTCAACTAAAATGTGTCATATTCATGGGCACTAAAGCTTATATTAGTTACTTTATCCAAATTTTCTGCAAAATGAAGTTGAGTTAGAACTTCAATTTAACCTGAAGCTGCACATAAGAGTCCTTTGTACTTGCTTGAACTTCAGATTACTTAGGATTTTATTGCTGTAAGATTTTATAGACTTTGAAGTGCAAACATCACTGTGGGCAAAGGGAAATAATATAGATTTTAATATAATTTCTACTGGAAGAAGTGTTACAGTAATAACTTTGAGCAAATTTAGTATTTGGTAGACTGACAACTCCAGAGATAAGTTTACACAAAAACCCCAACTCTCTGAAGAGGAGACAAATGTACTTCTGGGATTTGTTTGTTTGTCTTTTCTTAATCATAACTTCAAAGTCACATTTTTCATTGGTGGTGCCTACAGTAAGGCTTAACATCTATATTTGGGGTGTGCAAAGACGGTCAGGAACAATTGTGTTTTTGCCACTTGGTGACTTACCATTGATGTGCTGCTGTTAAGCTCCAAAGCTCCAGTCCTGCACATCTTTATTATGAGTTCATGGTATTTTAAGAAAATGCATTGTGTCTCATTTAAAACAGGAGGACAGCTTACACCAATAGCATACCGACTCTGCCATGATTTCTGTTACTACTCTAAAATATGGCTGTGAGCAACAAATAGCTTTTTGCTCCAAAACAGAAGTTCTAGCAAACTCGAATGCCCCAGATGCAAGCTTCAAGAGCCTAATTCACTGGTCAAACTCTGAGAAATATGATAATCCTGGTAAGAGTGACAGAAACACAGGCCAGTGCATACATACCAAACTGAACATTATTACCCTGACACTGTTTGGTGTTTTCCATCCTTTTTGGTGTTTTCCGTCCTTTTGTGTTTATCATTTTCATAATTTAGTATCATTCACTTCTTATGTTTGTTCCCATGTCAAGTCTTATCACCTTCCCCTTTCCTTTTCTTTTCCTCTACAGTTTGTCTCCTAAACACAATTTTCTATCCTCTTCCTCCCTAAGGCAGTCCATTTCTCTTTGGCTCCTGCTGAGGAAATCTTGTACTCACCTGTTTTCTGTAAGCAGGCAGTTAAAATTGTCCTACCCTAAAGCTACAAAGAGAAATCACACAGCAGACAATACAAACTGGTTGTGGTCAAAGTCTTCATAGCTTTGGGGTAAGACAGGCCAGGGAGATTTAGTTCAAAATACAATAAATACAAAGGTGAACCTGAAGTCTTAGAGCCATAGAATAATAGAATGGCTTGGGTTGGAAGGGACATGAAAAATCACCTATTTCCAACCCTCGTCCATGGGCACAGACACCTTTAGACCTGGTTATTCAAAGTTCCATCCAGACTGGCCTTGAACACTTCCATGGGTGGGGCATCCACAGCTCCTCTGAGCAACCTGTTTCACCCTCCTCACAGCAAAGAATTTCTTTCTAATATCTAATCTGAACCTACCCTATTTTAATTTGAGCATATTTTCCCATGTCTTTTGACTTCTTGCCCATGTAAAATGTTTCTCTCCATCTCTCCTGTAGGCTTCCTTTAGGTACTGGAAAACTCCAGTTAGGTTATCCTGGAGACTTCTCCTTTCCTGTCTGAAAAATCCAAATCCTTTCCTCACAGGAGAGGTTCTCCATTCCTCAATCAACTTGATGGCCTCCTCTGGACTCACTCCTGCAGGTCCATGTCCTCCCTGTGCTGTGACCCCAGAGCTGATGCAGCTCTGCAGGTGGGGTCTGAGCAGAGCAGAGCAGAGGGGCAGAATCCCCTCCCTGGCCCTGCTGCCCACACTGCTCTGGATGCAGCCCAGGACACGTTTGGCTCTCTGGGCTGGGAGTGCCCATGGCTGGGTCATGTCCAGCCTCTCACCCAGCAGCACCCCCAGGTCCTCCTGGGCAGGGCTGCTCTGGGTCTGTTCATCCCTGGATTGATACCGGGGTTTGCTCTGACCCAGGGGCAGCAGCAGCGCTTGGTCTTGTTAAACTGTGTGAGGTTCTCATGAATCACTTCTCCAGCTTGTCCAGGTCCCTCTGGATGTCATCCCATCCTTCAGAAATGTCAACGGTAGCACTCATCTTGGAGCCATCTACAAATCTGCTGAGGGTACACTTGATCCCTCTATGTCATTAAAGAAGATGTCAAATAACACTTGTATTAATACAAACCTCTGATAGTCACCACTTTTCACTGATGTCCTTTGGGACTGAGCAGGTGACCACTACCCACTGGACGCTACCATCCAACCACTTTCATATCCACCAACCACCCCTCCTACTGAATTCTTCTCTCTCCAGCTTAGAGAGAAAGATGTTGTGGGGGACTGTGTCAAAGGCTTTACAGAAGTCCAGATAAATTACATCCACAGACTCCATCACAGAAGGGTGTTGGGTTGGGTCAGTGAGGACTTGCCCTTGGTGAAGCTAAGCTGGGTGTCCTGAATCACCTCTCTGTTCCCCACATGCCTTAGTACAGCTTCCAGGAGGATCTGTTCCACGATCCTACCAGGCACATAAATGAGGCTGACAGGTTGGCAGGTCCCAGGGTCTTCCTTTCTACCCTTTTCTAGGATTGGTCCATATTTCCATTTTTCCAGTCACCTGGGACTTCACCTGACTGCCATCACTATCTTCCAAGTGCCAGTTGAAGCAAACAGAATATTTCTGAAAACCTGAGAAAGTCTTCTCAATTTCTACCTACCAGTTCAAAGTCTCCCAAGATTTAGGGGCAGCATAATTCTCTAATGCCACTGAGTTTTATTTAGTTGCAGCTTGTGACTAATTTGCATATTCTGTATGACAGTCAAGGAAACGCAGCCCATTAACAATGGCCTAAGAAATACACATTGAAGGTAACTCTGTTTAAGGAAAAAAAGGTCTTGAATATGGTAAATAAAATAGGAAAATACCTAACATAGTGGTCAATTAGGAGCAGCATCCTGGAATCCTCCACGATAAAGAGTAAAAGAGGTTAAAAATCAAATACAGAAAAAGAATAGCCTCTGATACGGTCTGATAGGTCTACAGGATCGGTACTACTCCAGTGTTATTTCAAAACTGTGAAGAAGTGACTCAACACAGTAAAACTGGTAAGTTTCTAAAGCCAGTTTCATTATTTTTCTATTTACAAACTGATTTAACATGAAGTGCAAATTAGGATAATTCCACTCAATGCCTGTGAGCAATAAGACACTAAAGACTTCATTATGTCTTTGTTGCTTAATTCCCACTTATATGCTTATATATTAAAACAAGAGCCTTGAACTCCAGAGATCATGCTGTCATGAAAAATAGTCCACATTCCCATCACAAATTAAGGTAAATGTCTTCGTTGCTGTTGTACAAATGGGCCAAGACAACAATACTTTTGTTGTGATGAAAGGTGCCCATGGCTGGGCATATGTGATGCCTCCAAACAAATTCAGGGTTCATCTGTCCCTAGTTGTGCAAGTTCACCCTAAAAAAATGGGATAAAATTATTCTTTTCTTCATTCTTCAATTTCAGGGCAGATTTTTGTGAGCAAATTCAATGTTAGACATTACAAGATCGGACCACTAATTAATTTGCCAGCTGTAAATGTCAAGCAGAAAGTCTTTTCAACTTCTGCCTTTCCCCAGATTAGTCCTCCCTTTACAAAAAAAATCAAAATAAAACACAATCTCATCTCTCCTGAAGAGGTTCTCACCTTCTTCTGGTCTTGCTTCTGACTTATCCTCTTTGTGAAGGTTAAGATAATTCTATTTCCTCGTGACAAAGTACCTGTAAGACCCCTCCAGTCTGTGGAAATTTACATCCTCTTGTTATTATGGGTCCATACAGTCTCCAGCCCAAACACTGACCAATACTCTTCTCCAGCCCATGAACAATCCTGTTTCTTTTCTGCACCAAGCAACATTAGGATCCACTGAGTTTCATCATTTTATCTTCCTTGGGAGAATTTTTCCCCCAAACCCACTCTGTAGAGAGGGTCAAATCTTGAGCGATCTTAGCAGTATGTACAAATACCCAACAAGAAAAGGGAGACAAAGAAAAGGGAGCTGAATTCTTCTTGGGGATGCTCACTGACAGCACAAGAAGCAACGGACAGAAACTGAAATGTGTTTGAACACAAGATGTGAGTGTGGTCAAAGAGGCGGCTCAGCGGGCTGTGGAGCCCTCATCGGTGGACATACTCAAGAACCAACTGGACGAGGAGGAGGAGGGCAAACTAAATGACCTCAAGAGAATATTCCAACATGGACTATTCTGTAAGATCTCATTTCCAGCTGTGTGAGCTTGTTTAAATTCTCTCCCTCCACACTGAGACCCTCTAGATATCCATTTCACAGCCCCAAGCAAAACATGATATACAAGGGACTCTGAACCATCTGTCACAAGGCGGATCAGCATTTTCTAGCTCTAGAACTTCATCAGTCTTTGTGCTGCTACTTGTGTTGGTTTTGCATAGCCTGGTTTTATGGTAGAAGGGGCTCATGGAAGTAGCCTCTGTGAGAAACTGCCAGAAGCTTCCATCATGTCCAAAGAGGCAGTCCCTGATGGCTCTGAGGATGGACATGCTGCTGGCCAGCCCTGAGCCAATTAGAGATGATGGCAACACCTTTACGATAACATATTTAAGAAGAAAGCAAAACAAGAGTAGTGCTACAATTTTAATTCCAACCAAAGAGGAGAAGGAGGTGAGAACATGGGAGGGAAACAACATGGAGACACCAAGGTCAGTGGAGAAGGAGGCGGGGGAGCTGCTCCAGGCACCAGAGCTGAGATTCTGCTGCAGGCCGTGGTGAGACCACGGTGCCACAGCTGTGCCCGGGCAGCCCATGGGGATCCACGGGGATGCAGAGATCCACCCACAGCCCATGGGGATCCATGGCGGATGCAGAGATCCACCACAGCCCATGGGGATCCACGGGGATGCAGAGATCCACCACAGCCCTTGGGGATCCATGGGGATGCAGAGATCCACCACAGCCCACGGGGATCCACGGGGATGCAGAGATCCACCACAGCCCATGGGGATCCATGGGGGATGCAGAGATCCACCCACAGCCCATGGGGATCCATGGCGGATGCAGAGATCCACCACAGCCCATGGGGATCCACGGGGATGCAGAGATCCGCACACAGCCCTTGGGAGGGAGCCCATGATGGAGTGGGTGGATGCCTGGAAGAGGCTGTGGTCCAGCAGGAGACCCAGTAGAGAGAGGGGGCCCTGCTTCCAGGCTGGAGCAGCCTGTCCTTGGAGGACTGCACCCACACCACAGCTGTTTTGGGTGGACGATCTGCCCATGGGAGGGACTCACACTGCAGCAGTTTTGGGAGGACTCCTGCTCATGACATAGAAGGTGCTGCTTGTGAGATTGGAACCACACTGGGGAAGTTCTCAGAGAAGAGTCTCCCTTGGGAGGGTCCCCGTGGTCTCACAGGGAAAGAATTCCTCTCCCTGAGCAGCTAAAGAAAACCTTGGGTGATGAACTGACCAAACCCCTGGTGCCTTGTCTCTCTATGCTGTCGGTGGGAAGGAGGGAGTGGTTGGGGGAATAAAAGGTGTTTTTCATGGCTTTCTCTATTTCTCGTGATCTTCCTCTGATTTTGTCGCGATAAACTCACTTGGTACCTCTCAGTTGAGCCTGTTTTTTCCGTGGAGTGTTTTCTCCTGGTCCTTATCTCAATGCATGAAGCCTTCACTAAATTTTCCTCTCTTCTGCCCAGCTGTGGCAGTTTGGCCAGCGTCAAACCCCAACACTACTCCACCAACTGCTCAGTTACGTTCTTTGCCAGTTCTATTTCACTGGCAGAATTTTTTCATCAGTGCTCCTAAACCATCCATAAAGTTTGATAAAACTCTGTCCTTGTACAGAAAAGCTTTGTGGACTCTTTCTTCAGTCAGGTTGAAAACTGCTTATTCACTCTCTAGATTTCTGCCTGTTACTTATATGTTAGCGTTTCATGTTTGACTGCACCATCATCCAGCCTCCCCAGGAGCCTCTGAGCTGCAGCCTTCTGAAAGACCAACTCCTCTCACTCAGCCATGCACTTGACACCGCGCTTGCAGAATCTCAAGGAGGCTGAGATAAATTTGTGGATTTCTTCACAAGTACGTCAGGAGGACGACAAAAAGGAACTTCTGCAGAGCAGAACAATTCTGCTTGCAGCACTCTCAGATGGATTCTCAGGAAAGACAATAATACATCAAAATGCTTCAACAAATGAGTACAGCTAGCAGCAAAAACCTAGGCGAGGACTCCTGGGATCCAGGGTCTACCCACACATGAGGTATTACAGTATCGTTGAATAAAATGCTCAAATAGCTTTAAAGCCAGATAGAATAATATGGGACTCTCACCACTTTCTTCACCTACAGTTGTTGGACAAACCAATCTGCATCTTTTATTCCTCTCTAGAGTACTTGATGGCCAGTATACGAGGATTTCATTTATGTATTTGAGAACTGAAAACCACAAGTGTTTGTGAAACAGCAGGCACTTGTTATAGATGTAGTAAGCCAAAAAAGCTACACATAGTAGTGTAAAGTTTGAGAAAATACAGGGCAGAGCATTTCAACAAGGGGAAAACCTGTGCATGTAGTTTATGCTTGTAAGCTTCTTGAACACCTGCCTGATTAAAGTTGGGTTGGTGAAGCATCAGGGTGAAGTTTTTAAGTATCTGTTCCCTTGAAAACTCAGATAGTGAGTCAGGAGTCATTTCCACAATCCAGATGTATGAGAATTACTAGTTTTTCTCAGTATCCTATAAAAATATCTGCAAAGTATCTTTGTCATTTTAGGGCTTGTTTTTGTTTTAATCAAATTGTAACAATTAATAAGTAGATTATTTGCCATTAAAATAAAGACTACTTGGTTTAAAATACTTTTGAAATCACTCATGGTGTATTTTCAATCACTGCCATGCAACAAAATAACAAAGTGTACATTTTCTCTGGTGAGAATTCAGCTATCAGCAATTTCCAGTTTCTCAAGGTGGTAAGTTACTGGGCATTTGTCTGTATTGTATGGCTGATCCAATTATTTCCTGAATAACTAAGGAAACATTCTTAGTTTAAACCACAAGTGCTGTCTATCAGACAGGCCCCACAATGTTCTGTTACTTTACCTGATTAACACCGAAGTTTGCGCTGGTGCAACTATTAGAAAAAACAAATGTAGCTTCTGGGTCAAACATTTTCTGACTGTTTTTAAATGCTGTTTTAGTAATCATCTTTGCTGGTTAAAATTCCAGTGGGAGGGGATGAAAACCTGCAATCACAGTCAACATGACTAATTTTTTGTCATCTTTTTAAGCAGTATCTCTTTATTAGCACTACACTCCATGATAGAATTGTACAAACTTTCAAGAGATTAATGTAAAAACTGAAAACTTTCATACTGCCTGAACCAATATGCACATTCAGCAAATAGTTTTATCTATTTGTTGTGAATGTTTCGGGCTTTTCACAGGTTTAGAAGTAACAGCTTGACTTCAAAAATAGCTTGTATTTTATTAAAAGCAGGTAAAGAAGTCTTAAAAAAGAGAGAAATACACCATTAGCCTTAGGTCAAGTAATACAATTCTGTTGAGCATTTTCCCTTCTTAAGAAAGGGAATGAAAAGTCAACTGCTTGCACAACTCCAGCCCAGATGAACTTTGCCACCTGCCAACAACCACTGCTTACTCCAGAAATGACACACACCTTGATGTGGGTTGTGATTTTATTCCCTATAACCAACTTGTGATAGGCATACTCTAGTTCCATTTATGTCTTGCTGGTGAAATTTGCATGATCATTCTTTTAATCCTTTTTGTGACAGCTGCGGCTGGACTGTAAGCTGCAGAGGCGAACGAGCCACAACAGACACCAGCTCGACCAGCCTGGCGCCTTAGAGAGTGGAAGTAAAGAAATTCCCGGGTATGGTAATGATAGGTCGGATTCAAAGCCAAAACAGGACCCCGGCCAATCCCATTCAACCCTGAATGCAGACATATCATTGGCCAGTGAGCTGGGCGGTGCTAAGACCCCGACCAATCACGTGTGCAAACATGGGGAATTTGAGGCCCCTATAAAAGGGGGTGCCCAACAATCAGCTTTGGCTGTTGTCACATGGACGTCGGTGGGTTGTGTTGTATGCCTGTCTCCAACACAGTGACATCTTTCCACTTCATTTTAGACCAAAACTGATCACCTGTTCCATGTAAATTTGAGAACTAACTCCTTCATCATCAGTATTTTCAAGCATGCCATATACACTAGTCAGTGCAGCAGTACACACAGTCTGACACTGCTGCCTGGTCACTGTGAGGAGCAGAGGATGTAACATTTGTAAGCATCCCTTATGAATACCCAATTACATTTTTAAGGGGGTTGTCTCCACTTAATTTGATTTCATTTTCCCAAGAGTCAGCGAAATGTGTTTTGAACAAGCCATTGAACCTTATGAAATGTTTTTACAGAACTAGTCAAATCTGACTACCTGGCGATTAGTCATCATTATTAATCACAGTTAGCAGTAAGATGGAAATTGTGAACATTTTAAAATTAATAATCATTTATTTTTTGACGCAGCAGCACTGAAGCAAGACAAGTAAATGAGCCTGAAGATCCTTCAAAATGTGTATCTTAGTTACAAAGGTGCTGTTTCTGCTAAATGAGTATGTGGCATGTTCACTGTTCTAAGACTGTGAGCTGCAATTTAGGAGCATTACTAGAATTTGGAATTGAACAAAAACTAAGGAAAAAAGTCAAGCATACTAAACAGTATTGAATATTAATTGTAAACCTTGTATCTGTGTTAATATGATGTAAAGAAGTGATTTTATCACTGCTCAATCATCAGAGAAAAGACCATATCTGTTACAATTTGCAGCTACAAGCTATGATTCTGCTTAGGACTTTGGCCTTCATTCCAGGTACCCTGGGAGAACATGTCTGAACACCTGAGTTTACCTCCTGCAAATCCTCTAAGGCTTAGAATCACGGAATCATAGAATGGTTTGGATTGGAAGGGACCTTAAAACCATCTAGTTCCGACCCCACTGCCATAGGCTGAGACTTCCAGCGTGCTCAGAGTCCCATCTGAAATAGTAATTTAGGGAAAATACACTGGAAAAAAGCTGATGTGTTATCTGTGTATGCAAAGATCCCGAGAAGAAAGTAGGCCTGAATGGCTTGCGATCATTCGTGGAACTGTGGAACCCCTTCTCAGGGAAGGCACAGCGGGCAGAACACTCTCTGCCAATCTGCCAGCAGTGCCACAAGCAGTCACTTCCCTGGCAAGGAGCAGGGTTCTCTCCAGGAGCCTGGCCACGAGGGCTGCTGGGAGAGGCACCCCGCACTCCCTCTGCCCCTCCTGGGACACGACCATGGCTGAGGTCTCCAGCACACAGCCTGATCCTGGCACTTGCTCACAAATGATGCAAAATCCTCCACCACCTCACTGCAGGGAGAGTGGGAGGCCACAGCCTCACGGCTGGTAAGGCAAAGAGCACTGCAAGAACACAAGACCCTGCCCACAGGTTATCTAACCTGAAAACATCCTTAGAAGTTATTCAAGTTGTATTTTTTATGAGACAAATACCTCAACTATTTAATAGAAATAAGTTATACCTCGGATTTAGTTTCTAAAGCTGAAAAATATTTAAGTGATCATGTGAGTTATTAACACTTCAATTAGGCCAGGACCTAAAAATGGTCATCATTGATACACCGAAGCTAAAGTTTCGAAGAGGGAAGAAGCGGAATTGGTCTTCTCAATTATCTCTTATCAGAAGCAGAAAGTTTGTCTTCACCTTAATCATTGGTTTTTCTGAAAAGTAAACTGATAGCATTTTTAAGTATTCAGTTGTGCCATAAGAAAAAAAAAAAAAAAAAGCCAATTTAAATTACTTTTTCTTGAAAACCAAAGCCTAAAGAACAAGAGAATCCAAGATCCTTCCTCACGAGAATTTCAGAAACTGTATTTTACTGCTTTGGTATCAGGCTAATTGCTACATTTGGTTTCCATTCTTTCCCTAGAGACAAAAGTTAAAAATTTCACCATCAAATTCAAAAAGGTCTGTAGCTTGCTGCAGTCCTAATCCATACTCTTCCTGTGAAAATTTAATCCTATGTATAGAGTTTAATTTATAATGACAGTTTGTAAAAGTTTTCCTGCTGTTTCCAGCTGAAATTTCTCCACTTTGAGTACTGAATTGCTGCTGGCTGCAGCTGGGCACTTGTTTGGCATTGTGCTCATTGTCAATATAAACAGTTATGAAACAGTTATGAAAATGATGATTGTTTTTAATTATAGGCCAAGCCTCAGAGTAAAACCTTCCAAGATCATAGGCTGAACACCTAGTAACAAATCTGGCTTGTTCCCTAATGCGTATGAAAATGAACACATGCAGTTATTCAGAGACTTTACTCAGAAAGTTAATCACAGCTTACTGTGCTGTTATTAGCTGAAAGTATGTCCATCATTCTTGGCAGGGTCTCTGCCACCATCAAGCACTAACATCAAGCACATGATGCAGGCAGGCAGGTCTGTCTTGGTGACAGATCTGGCCTGTGAGATGCTGCACGGGGAGCTGGGTGGCTTGGCCACACAGCAGAGAGCAGCCTTTAGGCCAGGGCTGGACTACAGCCTCTGAAATTCAGGGAGCTCCATTTGGCACTGCACAAGGGGTGTTGCAGAACGGTGGAAGGGCAGTACTTGCTTCCTGCCAGGATGTGTTTCTGTACGCCAGGAGGTCATGCCAGGTGGGGTCAAAGCTAGCAAGGGTGACCAGATCTGCGCAGGTTTTACACTGAGCTAAAAGCTTAGGGTGTCTGCAGATGAACTGTGCACCAAATCCAAACCTAGTCAAAAGCCACCGGTTCTGTAATTGTGGTTCACAGCTGAATGGGACCATCAGCACAGAGTCTCCTCCCTCTCAAGTACCAAATGTAACCAGATAAATCTCTTAATTATGAGATGATGAGGGTGGTGGATGATTGAGGAAATGACAAACACATAACACACAAGGTAATAGTAGCAGTTCTTCTGGCAACTCCCTATGCCAAGGTAAAATGCAGGAAACAATGAGTTGAGATCTCTCACAACTTCTGACAGATGCTGGCAGCAGGAGACAGTGGAGGTTTTGCATTCAGAACTGTGAGAGCCCCAACAGTCTCTGACATTAGTGCCAAAGGAGGAGAGAAAGATGAACCTTCCTTTGGAAACAGAGGGAAGGTTTCTAAAAAATGAGTCCCCAAAATATCTGTTAAAAAAAGGCTCATTTTTAAAAGCATCTGGTAATCTGGTAAGATTGTCAACAGCTTGTAGGTGTCTTTAAACAGCTAATCCCCTCTGGAAAAAAAAATCTGATTTCACAGCTGAATCATCCCTTAGTGAGGCAAAGTTAATTTCAGCTTTGAAGGTGGAAGATCAGTACTTAAAATGAAAAATCTGAAAATGGAAATCAGCATTTTCTTCCCACTTCCACCTGCAAGCTATAAAAGACAAAGGCACGTAGAAAGGAGCAGCTTTATCCTGAAGGTAACTACTAAATAATTAAAAATAAGCCCCATATTTGTAAATAATTGTTTTAACTGTGACCATTTGGATTTAAATGTTTTAGCAACAATTCTGAAGTATCCCCATGACATGTCTTTGATGATAAAACAATGAGATACTGTACATGGTATTTTTAAGTAGTTCAGGTACGGCCACAAAAGAATTAGAATTAGAATTAATTACTCATCTACTTCTGGTGAGTTTCTCTCTGTTATGACAGCTAAAAGTGAAATAGAAGGAACTCAAGAAACTAATTTTTTCGATAAGAGAAATAAAGAAAATGTGAAAGAAAGAAAATAAAAATGAAAACTCACATCTTCAGGTAGAAATATACATTGATGTTATCTAACAATTCAAATACAATTTAAGCATTACAATCAAAGTTTCTTTTTCTCTGAGACAATTCAAATGGGAATTATCTTTCTCTCACAAAGGAATATTTCTGTTCACAGTCTTACTGCTTTCCTAAATCTTTGTAAGGTTGAACATACAGTCTAAAAAGAGCAACAGAAAGGGAGAAAGTTACACATCTACAGTATAAAGGAAGCAGATCCTGACACTGAATTATAGTACTGAATTAAAAGATGCTTCCCATTAATATACATTAGTAAGTTCCTTCAGATCTCTGACTTTATGACATACTTTTGTGAACCAAAAACACGGTCAAGGGTACCAAAAAAATGGTGCCATCCCTAGGGCAGCATATACCATATTAAGAATCATGGAAATGTTAGCTTAATGACAAAATCTTTAATTAACCCATCATTATTAAGAAAACCAAAAGAGCATCGTTTGAGAGCAACAGCAGAAACTTATTTTTATTCCTTTGCCACAAATTGTTTTCACCTTTCATTAGACTCATCCATACAAGACAGAAGGCTAGAGTTCTTTCATATTTTTGAAATAAAAATATGACATAAAAAATCTTTTTTGTGTATTTAGAAGCCTTGTAAAAATTCTTGTAGCTGGGCAACTATTTCTGTATCCACGGTTTCCATAAGGGCATGAAAACCTTGTTCTCCCAGTAATTCCTGTTGTGCCTTTAACTTCTCATAGATGAACTGCTGCAGTGACACAGTGTGTACTGGATCTTTCAGTGCAAGCTGTGGAAAACATGTAAAAGAAAAATATATAACAATGCAATAAAAAATACTCTATGACTTACGCATTTTGATTATAACCTCAACTCAAGAAAAAAAATCTGCTTTTATTTTCTTTGTACATACTTGAGAAACAAGAAGAAACACTTGTGCAAAACAAAGATCAAATTAATTATAATTAAGGCAAATATCAGTTTAAAACTATGTGAAACTACGTCAAATCATGAACCTTACACTTTGCCCTAAGGTTTCAGGCTTCCACAAGATAAGTAATAAAGCAGCTTTGAAATTGTTTTATTTGTTACTGCTGAATGAGGTTCCTGTAACTCCTAAAATTCACGTCAGATCTTACCAAGGACTCGAGTTATGCACTATGGCCAGTTTCATTTTATTAGGAAGAAATCCAAACACTGAAAAAGTTGAACTTGTTTAGACTACATAATAATCAAAATAAACTGTCCATATGTATAAAGAATAGAAACACTTCAGCACTGATACCTGTAAACCTCATAAATCTAGCTGGATTATACAAATTTCTTTTGGGCATGGAAGGACAGGATATTTGTCACTATTCTCCCACGTTAGCTGCCCTTTAATGAAAGCAAAAATAGATAAAAGAAGAGGCAGATTTGTTTCTCTGACATACCTCACTGCTACACGGCTGCCTCACCATTCAAAGCAGTAGCACTCAAAGCCATTAGAGACTTCTGCAGTACAATTAATGCTTGCTTCTAGAAGCATCATCTACCATCTGTAAGTCAAATGCGACTTAAGATTCTTCAGACTTAATTAAGGAGTTAATATACTAACTTGTTTTCATTCACATAAGCACATCAAAAGTATTTCAAGTAAATGAAAGAGTTTTCTGCAACAAGAAGTTGGGGTTTTTTTTCTCTACTTTTTTGGAACTTTTATTCAGAACTAACAAAACAAATAAAATAGTTTGATATAATGAGTCTGTCAACAATGTTCAACAGACAGCTGCAGTCTTCACTAAGCAAACAAAATATTAAGTCTGGAAGAACAGTAAACACAGTTGGCAAAGGAATATATATATGAAGTACGTATGCTGAGTTCCTGGATGTGTATCCACAGCTGTTTTATTGAAATGTGCCTGATTCTGATAAGGCAAGACAAATCTGTTTTCCAGTTAAAAAAACCCACTAGTAAATTCCAACAGCTTCTTAGTCTAAACAGCTACAGAGAGGAAACAAAAATTTGGCCAGTTACTACACATGATTGAAATGTGCTTTACGCTGTTCATTGAAAACTGGGATATGACTAGTTTTTCAATCTCCTTACTTTACAAATTGATCTTGAAACTGGATACAGGTGCCCACCTTGGGGCTGGACTGAAGAAGCTAATCTTCCACATCAATGGCTGTAAACACTGGCTTGAAGTAGACAAACAGTTCAAAGATTTTGCTGATTCCCTTTAGGTTGTTCTTGATTTTCTTATCACATTATATATTTACTCCCTCTCTTACCTTATGAGAGGTATCACCTACTATAGTTTTCTAAGTTTCATGTGAGTGTGTGCACTGGTGCTCCTACAGAGAGGAAGAAACTCCATCACACATAGGTAGGAATAGGCCCAGGTAATGTTTTGTTTTTAATCCTGTTTCTAAAATAAAAAGCTAGGTGTGCTTTTGAAGCCATGATTAACAATTCTGATTATTTTCTGGCACTTCTGCTACTAGTGACCTACCCAAAGGACCCGTACAATTTTGAAATAAATAGCCAAATGTCAAGTCTCAATTTCTGAACCATCTGAAAAGCAATATATGAAGCTATTTCAGCTGAAATAGAGAATTAATTTATAGAAAGCATTCATAACAACTACAGTTCACTTGCAGCTGCAAGAAATTACATTAAAAAGGGTAAGAATACAGTGTATACTAAAGTTAGCTGAACAAATGACAGTGTAGAAAGTTTAAGTCAGAAATATATCAGGAAAAATTAACTAAATATAAGAATGAGAAGACTAAAATAGACAGCTATTCTTAAAAAGAAGGCTTGAAAGGAGAAAAAACAAATTATTTCCATAATGCTTAGGAATCTATAAAACACAGCACCCATGGAAATAGTTAAATTTAGACTAGGAGATTCAAAACAAAAAATGAAGCTTTGATGTTCACATATGGTAATTTATTCTCTGTAAACTTTCCAAGAAAATAAAGGCTGAAAATGTGTTTAAGCTTAATGCTGAAGAGCAGATGATGAAGAAATCTCAAGCAATCCCTTAGAGAAAAAAGGAAAGTGATATGCAAAGGAAGATATACGTAAGGGAAGACACATGCAAGGGAAGTAAAGCAAGACCTTTGGTGTGGTGTTATTAGTTTGGTGAAGCTCCTCCTTATCAAAACACATTTATCTTTACTCAAATGACCATTGGCATGTGACCCCAGAACAGTTCCCTCGCTTATACCTGTGTTCATCAGCAACATATTGGTGTGCTGTATCATTTAATGATACAGGATAATTCAATCTGCCCTGCTTTTCATTTTGCCTGACATATCCACACTGTATGTAGTCCATTACAAATCTAACAAGTCTAAATTCCATATATCCAAACTATTGAAGTTAACCTGCAACAGAAAAATTAAAGCCTGACACAAAGTAGTCTGAGCATACTCAAAACAAAGAACATAAGAGCACTGTAGATTTAAATTTACTTTGCCTTTTAAATCTGATTAACAAGCAAAACATCTCTCTCTCCCTGCTGATATACAGACATATCAATCCCTGTTGATGATATATATGTATGTACCTATATTGAGAGATTATACAAAACAACTATGAATAAATACTATCACTCCTCAACAAACAGCTAGAAATCAAGCCCACAAGCAAGAAGGAAATTTAACAGAGTCTAGAGATGCTTTTAAGAGTAACAATTATAGAACTGTGTAATAAATTTTTAAGGAATATTGAATTTCAGCATTTTGTTTAAATCTGAAATTGCAAGACACTAGGAATTTCTCTCCAGGCATTTCTAATCACAGAAGAATATGGAAATGTTTTTGCCTTTTTTTTTTTTTTTTTTAAAGACATATATTATATTGCTTTTATAAATATATTTCTATATATTTATTAGTATTTAAAAGAAAAATCAAACAAGTATACACTGACTTCTTTGTAAGAGTTCTTTACACTAGAAAAAAATTCTATGCAGGCAAATTCATTCCTTTAAATATGAGAAATTTGGCCTGCCATGATATTTCAATAAAGTTCAGCTGTCTGCTTTTCCTCAGTAAATTCCTTCTATATTGTGCTAGCATTGTAATGCCCAGATATTGCGAACAGATGATGTTTATTTTGATAACAGTTACCAAGATGCAAAAGGCAAGCAGAAGCGTCAACCGAACCTAAAAGGAATTTAGTGTGACAGAAGTGAAGCACATAATCAGGTCTATGACTGAATAACAGATCGAAAACTTACAATTTTTTTCCTTTTGTCTTGTTCTCTGGGAGGTTCCTCATCTTCTGTAGCCTTGGGTTCTTCAAAATGAGACATTAACATGCAGCTAAAAATGGGAATAAGAATAGTTTTAACATACATTGTCATCAAAAATTATTTTAAAGCACTTTTGAAAACACAGAACAGATATGGAGTTTGATGAAAGTCAGGCAATCTGATCACAAGTAATTTTTTTTCTGAGAACAGTGAATGTAGTGATGCCTGAATACATGTTCTCTGTCACCTCTACACATGTAACAACCTCAGTTTCCTCCATATTTTAGCTTAAGTTGTGGGTTAAAATGCATTTGCGCACATAGAAAACAGACTACTTGGCTTAAGAAAAAAAAAAAAATAGAAAAACCTACTGTTTCTTACAAAAATTTTCCACTCCTTTCAAGGAAGCACAATACAAGCACTATGTGTTAAGTCAAAGTGGCACATATACAGAGTGCAAAGATGTCTCATGGCATTCATGTTTTTCTGTGAGATCTTTGACAAAAGGACCTGAAAATTAAAAAGGGCAGTGCTAATGTTCTACAATAAAATCTGCAAGATACTGAACAAAGGCTTTAAACTCATTTTTTTGTTTTGCTGAAACACAACTGGCAGGTACCCACATGTGCAAGTATCAGCCAGACTGTAACTTCTATTTTTAAAGTAAGTATAAAACCAGAAAATATGAAGGAAAAAAACCCAGTTTACAAGTCAGAGGTTTTCCTGTCTGCTGAAATGGTTTGAATTGACTTTATAAAAGCATTGATGAAAGCTATCCTATAGAAAACATGTCTTTCATTCACTTTACATGCTTTGTGCTGAAACAACAGACAAATATTCCACCACTTTATCAAATATTTTCCTGGAATTTCTGCCTTAAAAACCAAAAGTATATTAAAAACACTCAGGTGATGATAACTTGCCACCAAGTATCAGGTATGATTTAAGACATGAAGGACATGTAACTCGCACATTACAAAGCACCAAGACAGATACAGATTATTGTTCATTTTCAGTCCCGCACTACTGGGCATTTTTAATTGCTGCATTCCACTAGCATGTGAAGTGCTCCATCAACTAAGATGAATAACCTATTTTAATGTTACTAAAATGAAAATAAAGGTTGTGATTTTATGTGTTTTTATATGATTTTATATGAAAATGTCCAGACTTATTCTGTTTACATACTTAGTTTTCTATTAGCATGTGTTTAGAGCTGTATGAAACACTTGCTAACAGCATGGCAAGCAGGGTCAGATACTAACACAGAAGCCATTTTTAATAAAGGGATTAGTTATTTCAAAATAATACAGCAAAAACTGCATATCTCATCTGCTCACAAATGGCTGCTTGCGTCTCAAGTTTATTAAAGGAAAAGGAGACAAAAACGTCAATTGTCAAAACATACAAGATTGAATTAACTTTTTCAGACCTTCATAAATTTTAAGTACTACAAAATTCTGAACACAAGGAGAGGAGACAATAAGAGATGGTGATAAAACTGGAAAAAATCTGAATATTGGTGAAACAAGTCTAGAGTAATGGAGTACTCCCCTTTCCAAAAAATTTGAGGTTTGTAAAGCTCTCTCATAATTATCAATATGAAATACAAACTCTTGGAAGCCTGGCTGAGTGTAATCCCTTTGTATTGTAAGACAGCATAAACATTTCCAAAACCTGAATAAAAGCCAATATAAATCTAAAAAACGACAAGGCTTTTACCGCTTTCCAAATCTCACTGCACTAACTACAACAGTTTCTTTAAAATCCCAGTTTAAATGCATTCATTTAAAGTGGTTAAGCCACTTAAGCCATGGCTATTGTTTCACCTTCACAATTTTCCCTGTACATGTTTACCCTCTCTTCATCCTTCAGTGGCTGAAGTTCTGTAGTGTTTCAGCCTTGATTTTCCTGTGTTAAACACACACATAATTTTATTTCCTGCACAATAATTAACTAACATGATAATCAGTGGACTACACATTATCTTTTGTCTGAACCAGCTCAAGCTTAAGCCATTCTTCTTCAGTCTGGAGAGCCACAACAATGCAAACAATTTCAGGTGGCTGCTCCCATTTTAGTTACAGATGATGTCAAAATATATTATGCAAATGTCAACATCTTTCAAACAACTCTTTCAGAACCTGTCAACGTAAATATCCCCTTGGTTCAGTGTAGCTACATTTTATGAAGTAAAAGCAATGCCCAGAGTTTGGAAAAGTAGTGACAAGTTCTACAGTCCTTCAGGCTTAAAATATGAAATGAACTAGGATAAAGTTTATTTATTTCTCAGTAATAACTCTTTTCAAGAAGTGCTGGCAAAGCAAAGCATTTAGAAATAGAAGGGCTCTGCAATGTCGTCTCCAACAGTAAACAAAACACAGTGCCACACATTGTACATATTCCCAGACTTCAGAGCTACATCGTTTTTACTGAGAGTTTGGTGGAAGGTATTTTGGCAAGCAATTCTTAGGCATAGTTCAGGCTCAGTGTGAGTGTGGACTGTTCTCAACACACAGTTGTGTGCCAGCCACCTGTTTTAAGTGGAGAGGAACTTAATAGATTGCATTCTGGCTGTTCTGTGCTGCCTAGTTTCAGCAGCAGCAAACATTCTCTTAAACAGTTAATTAATTAGCTCAGATACAGTCTGTTCCATCACCATGCAGTGAAATAAAAAAATTCTGTTATTAGCACATAGTGCCTGTAAGAATATCCTGCAGAGCACCTGTTTTTAACATCTTACAACTCTCCATTCTAAAAGTAAGTAATCATTACAGAGATAAAAATGACACTAAGATATCTGTTCAAAAAATATCTTACTATTCATATGTTGTTTTTTTCTCCCCCAGCTTTCATGGACTACAACCATTAATCAGGGAGCCATCAGGAGATGAATTGAGTGTGGTGCTGGGTGGCAGCACACTCCAGACACCTCCAACATTCCTGTCACAAGCAAGCTCTTGCTCCCAGCTCTGGAAGCTGTCTTCTGAGATATATCCTGTAGCAGTACATGTGGTACATGGAACAACTGGAGAACTGTCCTTTTGGGATATACTTTCAAGGTCTCCAGGCTGTGAAATATTGCACACTAGGTAAACTCACATGAGGTTCATACCATACTCAAAGAAACTGAGTTACTTCTGAGCTAGAGTGGTACTTAGCACACAAGCTTCTTGTATTAAAACTTTAGATATGACAGTCCAGTAAACAAAAAAGCAAATCTAGCCACATGAATGTTTTAAGACATCATTTAGTAGACAACTTAATGAACAATATAAAATTATACTGTCATTTGAAGCCCTCCTTCTCCACTGCAATCATTTTCTTTTAAGACCAGAATCTTCCTGTCTTCCTAAAACACTCTTGAGAAAACAGAACTGTAACAAGCATGTCTTCATTGCCTACAGAATTTTCAAATGAAAACACTTTATATAAAACAGTACTGCTACTGTTCAACCCAGTTTAAATTAGATTTTCTGCTTACTCTTTGTATGTTCCCATTTCAGAATCTTCAGTCATAACATCGTGCAGTCCTTCCACTGAAACGCTGATGATACCACAAAATTTATCTTGGATAACACTGTAAAAGAACAAAATTTATTTTGGCTAACATTGGAAAAGAACAGGAAAGTGACTTAACTAAAGGAACTGCACAGGAAATTTGTTCAGTTGTAGAGTACACTTACTGTGAGATATTTTCCTTGCTTATTGCTTAGCTGAGCATGCAATCAAGCATCTAATTCAATACACAAGCAACATTATTTTTTAATATTATAAAACTTAATGTGCCACTGAAAACCTAGAAGTAATAGCAAATGGAAGAGAAGAAAATATACATTAGCACAGGAGTCAAGAACTGAGTGGGAAGGGCATGTTCCTGCCAGCCAGGAAGAAAGTAGTGGATTCAATTCCCCATACATTTTCACCTTTTGATTGTAGCTGATCATTGTTTTAACACAGACATATCTATTTCCTGATACTCTTTCATTTCCTTTTCTTATTTGGGATGAAAACTGAAGACATGGATGAACTGTAGCTCCTTATACAATAGCAACTTCTTTTGTAAAACCTCTTTTTAGACACACAACAAAATTTTATACATCTGACAAACAGTTAAATAGCAATAGATGCCTTGGAAAAAATGCTATCAAGTTAGAATACTAAGCATAGAAAATATTTCTTTTGTATTTGTTTTGATAAAATTACAATTTAACTCATGATGCTGTTTCAAAGGGATTCGTTTTCGTTCCTTTTTTCAATTCAGCTACTGTTGTATGCCAGAATCTGAAGTGTATTTTGTATCATCAGACTTGAAACTCCTGAAATCCACAAAATGAAAACTGACATAACTTCTACTGCCTGATTGTCAGCTATGTATTTTAAAAGACACTTATTCCTTTGCCAAAAGGCTTTCCCATCACATTCAGAACAGCAAAGCATTACATGTTGTGAGACTGAATCTCTGTGAGGTTCTGCAGAGAGCAAGCAAACAACCTACTGACCTCACAGCACAGCTGAGAGAGTGAACAGGGCCTCATCACTTGCACAATGAGCCCTCCGAGACAGAGCAGGTTACTTCACCAAGTCAGAGGTCCTGCCTGGCACACCTCCATTAAGACTCATTTGCCTAACCCTTGTTTTTGAAACACATCTCTAGGAAAATGCCATTAACACGGTTAATATTTTCCAGTTTGACTAAGGTTAGTATTTTCCAACAAGCTGCCCTCAGATTCATGTCAATAGTAGACATGGGGAATTCAATGGAGAACAAATGTCAACATTTTGAGCCCCGGAGGAAGTAAACTATGCCCTGTTCATACACACAAATTAGTAATACAGGATGCTGTCCAATGGCTGTGTTATTCCTTCCTTCCAAGTTGCATTAATCCCAGAATGGTTTAAGTTGGAAGGGATCTCAAACGTCACTTGGTTCTGAACCTCCTGCCATAGGCAGGTCACCCTTCCAATGGACCAGGCTGCTCAAAGCCCCATTAAACCTGGCCCTGAACACTTCCAGGGATGGAGCATCCACAGCTGCTCTGGGCAACCCAGTGCATCAACACCCTCACAGTAAAGAATTTCTTCTTGACATCTAATCACAACCTACTCTCAGTTTTAAGCCACCTTGTCCTATCCTGACAGTTTCTGATGAACAGTCCCACTCTGGCTTCCCTGCAGGCCCTTTGAGATACTGGAAGGTTGAAATCAGGTCTCCACAAAACATTCTCTTCTCCAGGCTAAACAGCCACATCTTTCTCAGCCCGACTTCATAGTGGAGGTGCTCCACTCCTCTTATCAACCTTGTGGCCCCTGGACTTCCTCCAGAAGTATCAGGTCCTTCTTATATTGAGGGCCTCAGAGCTGGATGCAGCACTCCAGCCGGGGTCTCATCAGCACAGAGAGGCAAAAACATTGTTTCTGATAGTTACTGCAAAAGCACACAGGGAAATCTTTAATTTATTGGAAAGGATATCCTTACTTTATGACATAAATGAGAAATAGTATTTCACTTCTTCCTTTAGTGGAAGATTCATGAGAGTTTTTGTTTTTTGGGTTTTTTTTTAAGGAAAACAAAAATGTAAACAACTTTCAAAATGCAATGTGCCTGCAGCTTTCAGTAATACCTTTACTTTTTCCCCCTTTTTTTTTCCCTTTTAAATGGGACATACAATTTCTGTCTACCAAAGACCCACTAAAATTTTACCAAGTATAGAGTCATTAAACAGCGCAATTCTTTCTAGAATACAAGACACATGCTGGTGAAAAATAAAGATACTACAGACTCATGCTTTAAAAAAAGAAACATCAAAGTTTGGTGGCAATATAAAATGCATCAGGCCTTATTTTCATAGATGAGAAGGCAAGCATGCCACTTAATGTAATATCTTTTCAAAGATACTAAAATTAACTTGCTTATTTAAAGAAATTATTGGAGAAGGCGTATGAGCGTATTCAGAGACAAAAGCTGTATTCAGATGACTTTTCAAAGCAGAACAGTTAGTACATGGTACGCAGCAAAAGCAAAAGGCGCACAGCTAGGACCTAAAACAATCCATCACCCAGCTTCAAAGACATAATGACTACGTTTCTTTATTACAGAAAGGATATTTTATGCTGCCTGTTAATAAAGTTCACCTTACCAATAAAGAAAACAAAATTTAGCATTCAAGGCAGCTTCCATATGAATAATCTCAAAACTTCTATTTAAAAGTTTGCCTAAGTTTTTATAGAAAAGAATAAAAGCTTTGCAAAGGACAAAAACCACATCTTTTTTGAAAATAAAAAGGTGGCTTTTCTTTTTCATTCTGTCTATAATTTCTTCTGTGCAAAGCTATAGATAAAAGTTATTACCCTGAGGTTTTATGTGAAAATTCAGTTTTTACTTCAATTATATAGCCAACTACTGTCAACAAACCTCTGTCATCATGTTAAAACATGCCTTGACATATTTTCAGTGGTGCTTAAATAAAATGGACCCCTCTCTACTTTGCAAATCTCTCAGAGTGGGAGGAAAAAAAATCTATATGAGAAAAAATACTTTTTCAGTGATGAAAAGAAAAACATTTTTTACTTTTCTACATTCAACAGGATAAAGCAATGAACACCAAGAAGAGCTTGATTTCATATACTTACTATCGTACATATTGAGAAAGCTTAATTAGCTCTTTATTCTTATCTCATTAGCCAAGGAAAGAGGTGGAATGGGACAAACAGAGGTTACTCTGCACATACTGTAAGTGACGTAAATGATTGTTACTCACACACCGCTTCCCCTTAGGAGCAGCACAGTTGTAGCGAGCTCCTAAAGCAGTGAAGTAGCAGCTAAGACTATCCAGGAGAGTCCCATGACTTATCATAAACGTGATCTTCATAAAGCACCACTTCGCTTTATGAGGGCAGACTCAACTAAGGTTTCTAATGTTATTTCCTAGTGATTTTAATAGACATGAACTATACATGTACATTAAAGGGTTGGTTACCTGGTGTGAATATTTAAATACAAAAGATATTGACTACTAAAGAAAGGCACTCCCCACAACTGCATGATAAATCTCTCAGTGCCCTGTTAGTCTAATCCCTGTGTTGGCAAGCTGGATATTAGAGGATGTCTGCACTCTAAAGGATACCTTTCAACTGCCCTCTCTGCTGCACAAACAGCTGCAACACTAGTTTTCCTTTCATGTTCCACCACTACAGATGGTGAGGCTAATACCTGGCAAACAACTCCCACAGCAGCTTGTCAGTGAAAAAGATACAGAGAGAATCTCTCATGCCTTTCTGTATAGAGCAGCTGTGGAAACCAGAGACTAAAATAACACAGCTGCTCCCTGCCTGACTTCTTTGAGAACTGAGAGTTAGGTTTATTCAGTTTTTAACCTTTGTGCACTACCAACACTCCTCTGTAACAAAGGCATAGCAGCATTTCTTGCAAAAAACAAACAAAAAAAACCCCCCAAAATTAGTTTCTACTGCATTTTTAAGTCATTATTTCTGAAGGTGTTAATTTAACATTAAAAAATTAAAAATATAGCACATAAAATTGCTGAACTTACTACAGTGCAATCACTGATTGTGCAGTTGCTACTAAGTGAAAACACAATTTTTATCACAAGGCATTGCATAGGAGAGATAGAAAGTAACAAAAATGGGTTAAGGAGGAAAAGACTGCAGTGAATTAGCCTCTGGAAAAGTGCATCAATTACAGTCAGTGTTCCCCCTTCTTAAAAGCATCTGCCCATTATATTTAATATCTGATCTTAAGATAGAAAAATATTTTAAAAAATAGTTCAAGAAGCTGAATTGTGTGTTTCCTAGAACTATTTGATCTATGATACAGTAACTTACAGTCAAACACAGCATTATTTCATTACACTAATAACAAACAACAATCAAGTCACACTTGCACATTCACACCCACTCAGGGCAGTCAAGATTTATATATGTCCTGGCAGCAGATAATGGATTCTTCCCTTCTGGAAAAGAACTGCAGATGGACAAACAGGATGACCGGGAACTGCACAGGTCGGATACGCATGGGATTTACACCAGCAGGAAAGAGAGGGGATAGAACAAGAACACTGAGAGCAGTTCTGGCTCAGCTGGAAACTGACACAGGCTGGAGCCTGGAACAGCAAAATTCTACAAAATTTAAATCAACACGATAGAAGAAAGTGTATCAAAGCACTGTTCCCCACTTTTCCTTGAGGAAAACAGTCTAACTAAAAACTGTGTAACTTAGAAATAATGTGGCTGAAATCCCTAGGGCACAGGCCTGTAGAAGACAAACAGTATTTACAAGACTAAGACTGGTTAAAAATTTTACAATATTGGATGATTTGGAACATAGTGTTATGACCTTAATTCCTGAATGAAGTTTGAATTATTAAAGTACCAAACAGAAAACCAAAAATCATAGAAATTCAGGTTGAAAATAAAGTTACGACATACTAGACATAAACTGACAACAACATAACACCGACATCTGAAATAGAAATAAAAAGTTAATTGCAAACTATATTGGAAAATATCCCTATTTTGAAGATGAAGCCTTCACTAAGAACATGTATCTTGACCTGACACCTCCATACATAAACCAAATATGTCAATGTTTTTAGACATTAATTTAGCATTACATATTTAGGGTGTAGTGTATTTCTTCAATTTGTATCTCTTACCTAGCTAAGAAGTCCCTCAAAATATTACTACATAGATGACATAGGTGATGATCTTTTATTGACAATAATTAACCAGCTCTTACCTTAAATATAATAAATTTGGTCATTAAACTTTGGTAAATTTCAACAAATTTAGTTTTTCTGAACTCCAATTTGGGGTATTTAATGAAATGATACAGATAACACACTAATAAAAAAAGTAACTTTAATATATTCTTTATACAGACTTCATACAGACTTTATACACAGCTTTGTATATTACAATGTTATAGGCATGAACAGAATTTGTATAGTTTGAAATTTTTCTCTTACTCAAGAGTTTGAACATGCTAGCTGTAAATGCACTTTGTTCCACTGTGCTTTATTTAATAGAGGAAGAGTAGAAACTCTATTACAATAAACACATGAAACACTGTTTTCTGATTCCCCAAGATTTCTTGGCATTGTGATTCTACTGGGAGAAGGACTAAGAACTGATGTTTTGCTTGCTCCACAACATCTATGAAATTTCTATAGGAACTTACATCATTAAGAACTGCAAAATAAATTAAAGTGTACTTTATACTGCATGTATACTTTAGTTTAGGTGAACAACTACTACAAATAGGGACTGAGGTTAATAAACCTATCCATGTTAGATTGAAATGACATAATGAAATAATAAATTTCAAAACATTCAGTAAGCACATAGTGATACAGAACCTAAATTGAGCCAATTCTATTAAGCAGTTGATTTTAGTTGGTGTGGGGTATTTTCATAGAATTGAGTTCTTGATTTCTTGACCTTTTATATCACTGTTAACACCAAACCAAACAAGAGAATTTACAATGATGAATGTTCAAACAAGATGACCTGTGCCTGACTTTCTGATGCTGTTCGCTTGAGCAGCCTTATTTGGTCCAGTTCTGAATGTTCCACTGATTTCCGAGTTAGAGACTGCACTGAGTCAGTTATGTTGTATCTGCCAGGCTGATAAAAGCCATAATATTCTATACTCTTTTCCCCTGAGTTTTCCAGCACCTTTAGTTTCTGCCTAAACTGAATAATTTTACAGGTTAAGAACAGGATAACAGCACAAGCCAGAATGAAAAAGGCTAGTAAAATATCAAAAGCTTGATTCAGCTTTTCAACCTCTTGTGTACAAATCAGGGTTGTTTTAAATGATACAGGAGCAGGACCTGTTGTAAACAACCGTCCTTCTACATTTCTATTAGTAGGTGTAGTTTCTCCTAGTATTTGCACTGTCAATGTTGGTGACACTGTAGCTGCCTGTGATGGCATTTCAACAGCATATTCCTCATAAGGCAATGGGGTAGAAGACATAACTGTAGTTCCTTCCCAGAAAGCAACATACTTAGTTTCTGCAGGGACAGACTGTGCCAATGTGTAGTGTCTGTTCCCTTTATGCCAGGCCATCAGCAGAGTGGTAGTGCTGCGACGCACCCCGACGGATCCCCAACTCAGGGCAGAGCCCGGGCTGGCAGTGGGGCCAGTGCAGTTTGAAAACCAAGCCCACTTCATAGAATGCAAAGGTCTACCACGCATACTCTGGGGATTCTGACAGTGGATTTTTGCAGAAACAGAAGATGATGCTAGCCAATTAAATAACGCAAGCATTTTGCAGCTGCAGTTCCAAGGATTAGAATGTACCTGCAGATGAGTTAAAGATACCAAGGGTTTGAGCACTTCAGGTTGTAACTCTGTGATATTATTAAATGCTAAACTGAGTACTTTAAGTGACTGTCCCATTTTTTCAAAGGTACCATCGCCAATACTGGCTATTTTATTTCTGTCTAGCTGTAGATACATCAAATTGTTCAATAAAGTAAAAGTGCTGGAATTTATATTTTCTAAATCATTATAACTTAAGATAAGCTGGCTAAGGTTGTTTAATCCAAAAAATCCATTTACAGAAACACATTTTAGCTTGACATTTTTCAAAGACAGATATCTAAGCTTGTTAAGTCCTTTAAATGCAAAAGGCTGAATTGATCCAATGGGATTGTGAGACAAAGAAAGTCTTTCAAGATTTTTGAGCCTTCCAATAGCATTTGATGGCACAAGTGTTAAGTTGTTACCTTCAAGAAACAAATATGCAAGATTTTCAAGATGATGAAATGCTGAATCTGATATCCGTGAAATCTTATTATTTGCTAAGTTTAGTGTTTGGAGACTTATCATTCCCCAGAAAGTCCCACTTCCAAGTACACTGAGACGATTTCTTTGAAGCATTAAATATCTAACAGAAAGAAGATCGCTAAATAATCCTCTGGGAAGAAAAGCTATTTGATTATTCTGAAGGTATAAACAACGAAGATTGGAAAGGCCTTCAAAGATTCCTGGATCCAGGCGTTTAATATTATTGCTATTTAGATGCAAGTAGCACAGTTTGGGGAGTTCCACAAAAGCTTTTGGGTGTACATACAAAATACTGGAGTTATCCATGTAGAGTGCAGCAAGCTTCTGAAGGCCTCTTAGATCACTTGGAGTGACATGTGATATATTATTTCCACTGAGGTAAACAAGAATTGTTGTTTTTGGAAGATTCCAAGGGATGCTCGAAAGCCCTGCATTACGACAGCTAACTTGTCTTCCTGTGCAGAGCTGACAAGCAGATGGACAGCCAAAAACCTCCTTCTGGAGCAGCAACAAAAGAAAACAATTAAATATATACAGGAATGCTCCTGGGCAGAGTGGAGAACTTTGCAGAACACACATATCCCTGTCTTTGGCCTTCTTACTCATCTCTGACTTCACTAGTAGAGATAAAAAGAAGTATATAAATATTATTAACTTCAAGTATATTCATTAAATAGATACTAATTATTAGTAATTATTAGAATCTATCTATGAATAGATAGATTCTATCTATGAATGTGTAAGGTCTTAAAAATATTAGCATTGCTCTCAAGATTAGTATTTTTCATATTATTCTTTCATGCTAAACAAGCAATTTAAAACTCAAACTTACTAACTGGACTACACTGCAAAAAGTTTTTCAAAGTAAATATAATGCTAACATAGCCAGAAAAAATTTAACTGGCTGTAGCATAAAAGCATCTAAGTTGCCAAAATAACAGCTTCTATTAAATTAAAAATACTATCCATTACGCACTTATAGTTAAACATCAGTAAGAAATGTTTCAAAAGCATTCAAGTAGAAATGCCAACTGTAAACAAGTTACTTTTTACTGGCAGCTCACCTACGATTTGAATTTTACTTTTATAAAGCTGAGTTACATTTAAAATAAATGGAAGCATTTACTTACCCCAAATTTGAAGTTCATTATTCCTGTTACTTTGCTGTTTGCAGTCCACTGGACTATGTTACAAGCTGACCAACGACACTCATCTGTGAAACCTTTGTAAAGGCAGTATTGCTGTGTACTACAACACTCACATTTTTGCCCCAGGGTCAGCAACAGTTTGCTCAGGAAACTAAGAAAGAAGTGCCTGAAGTCAGGTTGCCATGGATACAGGAAACCCTGGGACAGGAAGCCATTTTATCTGTGCTTCAGAAGTATTGTTGGAAAGGAAATCTCAATGATTTGTTTCTAGAAAACCAAGAACTACCTTTTTCTTTAACTGTGGGTGTTTTTTTTTTTTTTTTTTTTTTTTTTTTTTTTTTTTTTATCTACTGATGTAACTAAGAGAGCTCAAAAGAGTTTCATCTTAGGTGTAACTTTCAGAATCAAGCACAACTATTTGTAACAGCACTACTGCATTACCTGTAACTCCCCTATCTTTCAGCCAGAATCTGAAATGCTTCATTAAGCTGGTAGCAACACATAACACTGTTCTCTGTCTACAGAGCCAAAATGCTGCCACATGCTCAAACATTCTAGTGGGCTGGACGAGAGGGAAAAGACACACGCTCGGGAGGGAACAGCCCAGTGTCTCCTGCTCTCTGGAAAGGCACAACCTGCCTGCAATCCCAGAGAAACCTATGAAACCTTAGGACATGAGACACACATGATATGGCACTAAGCTGCTATGTACTTGTGATTCTAACCTGACCCAAGCACTTTGCTAAGTCTCATTTCAGGCCACCCTTTACAAACCAAATATATCTGCAGAGGATTATAAGATGGTTTCGGCTTCTGAGAGCCACACCTTTCATGAACAGCTTTTGTTTCCTGCGGTGTCCCCTGTGCAGAAAAACACTACATGGGTTATAAATATCCCTCTTGCTTAAGGACCGGAGATTACACCCTCAGTTTATCCCTCACAGGGAAGAAATACTTTCAAATCACATCATAGAAGGGGAAAGGGGAGATTAGGTCTACAAATAGCAACACAACTAAAACTCCATGACTTTACTGCAACGAGACTTTCTGCTCAGCAAAAGAAAGATCGCAAAACCTATCAGTAGCCACAGCCAAAAAAAGAAGTGCAACAGCAGGAGAATTAAGTCCCTTCAGCTCCAGTGATCTCACACAGGAAGCATGAGTTCACGTAAGGGGCGAAATGTAACCCAAGTGTCTCTCTATGTAATCCAAACGGAAATGCAGGACACACATGAGAAAGGGAAGCAGAACAGACAATGGCATGATTTTGAAGAAGCTTTCTTCCAAATATCTAGTCTAAAATTAGCAATCAAGTAAGTCAAATTAGTCCGTGGGCCATTTGAGACAAAGCCTGTATCAGTTACAACCCAGAATTAGAACTGCATTTGTTTCTTTTTTTCCTGAGACCAACAGAACAATAGCAAAACTAATTCATCTTCAGATTTGAATATTTATTTTCATGCTTATATTTCTTCACAGTATTTAACATTAATTGTTGATATAGAAAGAAGTAAAATAAAATGTCATGTCATTTAATTGAGAGGAAAACACTGTACAGTTCACAGGATGATTGGTGAAGTATCCTGGATGTGAGGAACAGAACACTAAGAGTAATGGAAAATAGAGTCAGATGTGGGGAAAATCACAGACTGGCCAAGAATGGAAAGCTACTTCAAACAGGAAATTATCTTCTACCTAAACTTTACTACCTATAGTATCTTTGTATTGAAACCATTTTGTTTAACAAAACATAATTCTTCTTCCAAGGTGTGTTGTATGAAACAACCCTTTATAGCTACAAGAAGTAAGACAAATTTAAAAAACAAAAAGTTTTAAAAGGCAAATGTTCATAGAGCTGTCTTTTTGTAAGATGTCAGAAGCAACACATTTTTAAAAACCAGAGTAATTAATAAAGCTCAACGGTATATCAGCATGAAAATTTAGAGAAGCCAGTAGAGCAGTGGTCAGATAAAAGGAAGCTGATGACCAGCAAGTAGCTGAATATCTCTGTGGTCTTGCTCTGAAAATACCTTACAAATATTCACAAAATTTTTGCTTGAACCGTAGCTCCATTGTGGCTCTGAGCACACTGAGGATTGTTCTGATAGCTCAATCCCATGCCCAAAATGGAGGAAAAAAAAAAGTGTTAGTCCAGATCATGGCTCCTTCCATTCTGCACTAGGAAATCCAGATAAAGTCCTGTTTTACACTTGTAAAAACTGCACCTTAAGCTGTGAAGATCTGATTGAAATGTAATTTTGAGTTATTATGCCATTAATACTACATATTGTCAAAGTGTCTGAAAGCAGTATCTGTTAAGAAAAAGACAAAACATTATGTGCCACATAACTGATACCATTTTGGGGAAAACCATAAAAAGGACTGGCTGAGATACTGTTGAGGGTTAAGTTTTCCTGTAGAATTTTCCCCCCCCCCATGAGTTACGAGGAGATTTTAAGTACTGATAGTTAAGGGTGCTTAAGGGGACAAAGGAGGTTGATCCCTGAGTTTTGGGAGAGCGAGAAGGCTCCCGGGGGCAGAGGGGGAAGGACATTCATTGCTCTCGGTTCTCCCGGGGAGCACGGTCGCGCGACTGAGAGCTGCCTGAAGTCCACAGCTAGCGGAGGAGTTTGGTCCTGGGAATTCTATCATCTGTTGGAGCGCCCAGGAATTCGGAGTTTCTTCGTTGCCCTGCTGGATTCTAGGTCAGCCCGAGTCCAGCCGCTGCGGGTTCTCCGGCACTGCCCACCTTGCGTGCCAGGACACGCCCTGCCTGCCGAGGACAATCCACCGCTTCCAGCCGCTGCGGGTTCTCCAGCACTGCCCACCTTGCCTGCCAGGAATGCCTCTGCCTGCCGAGGACAATCCACCGCTTCCAGCCACTGCGGGTTCTCCAGCACTGCCCACTTTGCGTGCCAGGACACCCCTCTGCCTGCCGAGGACAATCCACCGCTTCCAGCTTCCAGCCGTCAGCGCCGGAGCTTCCACCGTTTGCCCTTGGGGTTCTTAGTTCTGTTTTACTGTTATTATAAGTGCTGTTGTTGTTTGTTTGTCCTGTTATATTTACTAGTAAAGGACTGTTATTCCTTCCCCATAGCTCTGACCGAAAAGTTTTTTTTTAATCTTCCAAATTATAATAACACGGAGGGAAGGATTTGAATTCCTCATTTCCTAGAGAGGCCTGCCTCTCCTTAGCAGACACCTGTCTTTTTTTCAAACCAAGACAGATACATGCATAACTTGGATCTGCATTTCTCAAACTGGCTTGAACTTGAACAATAAAATCCATTACTTTTTGAAAACTGTACCAAAAACACCAGGAAACACTAACAAGCTTAGGCAGCTTTCTTGTTTTACCCACTGCAAATTTTCTTCTGCAGTGAGAGAACTACTAGGTTTGTACCTGGATACAGCTTCACACAGCCATAAAGAAAATTATTTTTGAACCCACCAGTGAATTTTATCTTAATATACTAATATTGATGAAGTTACTAATGCTACTTGCTTTTTAACATTAAAATCTAGTTCAACAGTGACTCTTGTAAATACAAGCATGAAGCCTGAGTAAAAGCAATTTCTCAAACTGTACATAAAATGACAGGTAAAAGCAATTGAAAGAACATACAAGCACTGCACCCATGTTATATTAAAGCCAATATAATGAATATTAGGTGGCACTAGTCACCAAATCCCACATATGTCCAGAAGAAAACATGCAGCAAGTTCAAAAACAGGGTGTCAAGTCAATTTTTGAGAAGGGATTTCATTCTCATAATCACTACAAATTATGATAAAGCCTACAAAAGAAGACAACCAATTTTTAGCACTGTAATTATTCTCTTGTAAGAGTGAAACTATTTATTGCCCTTCCATTGTGTATTTAGCAACCAATTGCTCTTGCAGGGATTGCTTCTACTTTTATTCTCTACAAGTAGGCTATTGTACAACTTTATTTTTTCGAATACTTACTTCCTTTTGCCCACATCATCTCTAGATATGGACACAAATAAAAGCAATTCAGGAATTAAACTACTGCTTAGGCAGCACAGACATCAACATTTAATTGACATCCAGTAGGCAGGTGAGCTGTTGACACCTTATTAACTTATCAGATACCAAAACACTGTTCTGTTTTTCTCATTATCTAGTTTACCCTAACATTTCTGATTGTCTCAAATATTGCAGATTCCTTCTAGTATTTAATATTTCTGTTTCAGTAAGAATCCTGACTTTATGGTCCAAAATTTCTCTCTTCCACAGCGTGAAAACTACAAAATTATTTTTCCCAAAGAGGATATGAAAATAAGTTTTCATTCTATAAACCTAATTTGATTTTAGACTCCAGTGAAGTAATATGACAGAAAGCTTTCACGAAACTAAAAGCTCACTTTGAGAAATTGTTAGAATTAGTTTCTTCTCCTTATTCAGAAACCTAAGTCTTCTATGGACCAACCACTAAGTTTGTGAACAAAACAGTAACATAAAAAAGGCTGGCCATGAATGCAAGGCACAGATGTGATATGCTGACAATAACACTACAGCTTTAGCCTTTACTTTTCACTGCAATATTTAGCAATTCTGTTCAAACTATGAAAGTATTAATGTACTCAATATGAATGCAATTCAACCCAAAAGGTCCAAAGAACTCAAATTAATTTTCCAAATTTCAACTTCTAGAAATTTAATCAAAACTCAGTTGCAAAACCACAGACCGCCTGACAGTTTAGGAGACAGGATGGGTATACACTTGGCATTAGCAACTGATAGCTCCGAATATTTAGCAGAAAGAAAAAAATGTCAACTGTTCCTAACAAATACTACAGAGAATACCCACAAAAAAGAAATACAAAATTTATTTCTTAAAAATACATATTTTCTTTATACTTAGGCTTTTTTTAATATCAAAACATGATGTTCTGTTTTGAACACTCACTTTCTCATTAAATTGTTTGGATATGAAACATTACTTTTCAAGACAGTACTTATTTGCAGGAAGTCTTGTAATTACATGGGTCATGGTATTTATCACTTCTGGTATCTTATCGTAACAGTCTATCACTGTTAAAGAAAGTCACTGAAAAATCTGAGCTACTCTCTGGCACTCTCAAATTTCAGAGTATAGCACTATAGAGAGAGAAGCAGATGTACCAAAACAGCTCAAATAAACCCAGGTGCAGAAACAGCTGTAAACCTATGTTTTGTGTGAGTTTTTTTTTTATTCTTTGGGGTTTATTTTAACTTTTGTTACACTCTTGTGATTTTTAGTAATATGCTATACTCCAGTCACTATGTTTTCAGTATCTAACTTGCTAACATGTAAGCCATACATTGCAAAGAGTTTAAAGGAAGCCAGTTAGTAATATATTTTGCTGTCTTTTACGTAATTAAAATATTAAAATTTAGGGTAAATTGCAATTAGAATAGTTTAAAGAAAGACTTCTGAAATATTTTATATAGGCCATAAACACAAATAAGATATCAGCAACCAGACCCTTATGACTGAGCAGCGATTTAGCAGCAATTAGCGACATAATTCGTTGCTATCACTTGGTACCTTTTTCCTTGAAATCAAGGCTTAAGAGTCTAAGGGGAAAAGATAATATGCTCGTGACCAGTCCATACTAGCAGTCAAGTGCAGGAGAAAAACTGATGGAGACTGTGAACAAGGAAAGTTTAATGAGTGCGTCCTTTTACCAATGCCATAATGTGACATGCAATTAAAAAAGTTGGCAGTGCTCTGTGTAACCTTCTGAATTATGCAGACCCTGATAGTCAGACTAAGACCAAAGCCACATTTTTCACTCTTATCATTAAAACTGCACTTTTACCTGTCATTCAAGCTAAATAAATCCAAGGCCAAACACTGATAACAACTGCAAAATCATAATTTAAAGAGCTCCTTTAAATGCTAATAGTCTATTAGAGGCGTGTGTGAGCATACCTTCAACTAGGGGGATTAAAAAAATGGAGGGGAAGATAAAGTAGATTCAGAACATCATCCCTATAAAGAAAGGAGGATGTACAAGTAATTATGTAAGAAATTTTGACTTTATAAATGAGGATGTAACTATCCTGAGGAGAAAGTGACATTTTATTAGGCACTTTCTTGCCATTTACTAACATTACATATAGACAAGTTTTTGAGAGGAAAATTAAAATTTCTAACTAAGTTATTTTAACAAATGACAGAGGCAAAACTCTGTAACAACCTAATGAAGATTTTAAAATTGCATACTGTAAGTACTTACAAAATGCCAATTATGTAGCTGGCAGAACTCATACTGACTGATTTATCAGACTTGCTACACAGTAAGAAAAAGCAGACATTAATTTGCAGAATGATTAGAAACCTGGAGAACCTCTTAACCCTTTCCCCACAATACATAAACATATTTGACTCAAAGGAGTAACATGAAAACTACTCATGTACCAGAACCCAAAATTTAGAAAGATAAAATACTTCATATTTTAAGCTCAGTAGAGTCTCCCCTGCTTTAGAATAGTACCACTCTACACAGGTAGGTCCACCAAAAAAGAGTCTATCCTCAAGGACCACAATTAGTGGCCCCTTTTGGGAAGCACTGACTTTGAGTAAAAGTAAACTTGGCAATCTCCCATTCAAAAGTGACAGACATAGCAGAAATAACACTCACTTGCAGAAGGGGAGCACTTTGCATTCAACATCGTGTCAAATGCTACCTGTGAGTACAGTTAGGTACCACCCCAAACTAGGCTGATCATTGACACTATAATCTTTCCAAAATCTGTTTCATTTCCTTATTAGAGAATAAATATTCCTATCACTCTTTAGCATCTTTCAGTGTTGTTTGTATTCTACTAAAATACACACAACTGTAGGAATAAAAAAGGTATCTACTCTGGTAAGTAAGTCATTAGAAGTTTTCGATATCACCAAAGAAGGACATTCTGAAACGCTGTAATACTGACATTATAATGCAGTAAGTAGCTAATTATTTCGAGATAGATATATAAATAAATAGATATGGGTAGGAGAAGGGGACATAGTACTATTTTAGCCACTTTGGCATCAGAAACTACAAAGGATGCTGAAGAGCTCAAAATGCAGAATCGTAGATAGTGGTGGAGGCCCACATGTTTTCCACAACAAATAAGAGGCAGAATTCTGTTACTGACCATGCTCACTAGGGACTAATTCACTATTTTACGGACCAAGGGCACATCCAATAAAACTCAACTCAGACTTGAAGAGTACTCCTGCAGTTGTATATTCACAAGCAAGCTGTTAAGGTTGTAGACAAGAGTAAATAAAATTACGACAGTAGGAAAATCATGACATTTGTGAATTTACTCATGCAGGTTGCTGTCATATCTCATGTCTCACACTCCAGCTCAAATAAAATGTTCCTCAAAAAAATTTCAACTCAAGCATGTTTTTCAAAAAGCCATTCCTGTGAGAGCTGCTGTGTGTCTATCCATACTTTCCTCATGTACTGAACATGGAGACATTGTAACTCCACAAGTGCATCCTTACAGTCTGAATGTTACTGGTCCCCACTGTTACATACAATAGTTTAAAGACAGAAGTCTTTAACCTCTTTTGTGAAATAGTTAGATTTCTTAAATAAATTAAGAAAATGCACATGGATGGATGAGTGATAAATAGGCAGTAAGAATAAAAAATACAGAAAAAATTGCCAAATGCAAATATCGGTCAAACACAAAAAAACTGCTAACATTAATTGACCACACTTGGATAGCAAAAGCAGACAATTTATATCGCATTTAATTTGGGCAAACCTCTAATACCAGGAAATTACTCTTCCGTGAAAAGGTGCTGCAACACACTAATCAGGAAAGCAGCAGTTATTGTTCTTTTTTTGATATGAATTTCTAACCACTAACAGATGTGCAGCTGTGGGAAGATAAACAGGATGCTAGATCGAAGGACATGCATACATGATTAAAATGCAGCACGACTGTTGATACCAAAAGCATGCCATTTTGTCTAACTCTGGATGGTACTGTCTGGATGAGAAAATTAAAAGTGTGGCTAACAATTTGTCACTTTACAACCTGCTTACTCACACTAGTCAGCCCAAGAGCCACTGAGAACAACTGCTCTGCAGTGAATTCTGTCTTATCTGCTCTAAAATCATTCACCCATGACACTGCCAAAGGTGCTGTACTTGAAAGAGAAAATTATTTGCGTCAAACTGATTTTAAATTAATAATGATGCAAGTTTTACTTTCCCCTAAAATGCAGAAAGTCCTGAATTCCAGATATTTGTAATTATAAACCTGATCACTAACTAGAGAAACACTTAAAATCTATTAATACTTCAGAGTTTACAGGGAGAATAAAAAAGGTCACTGTTTAATATGTTCCCCAACATTTTATCCATTTATCAGCTATGAGGGAAGAATGAGAGTACATGTTATCTTCATTTTCCCCCCACTACTTTTGTCTACTGCTTCTCTTTCCTCTCTAAATTAAACCAGTGCTTCAGCTATAGGAAGCTAGAGGAAGCAACTGCCAAAAGGCCAAAAATTCACAGAAAGTGTAAGACACAGCACAGATGCCTGTTTTCTTTACAGCAGAACCTTGAAAATCTGAGCTTGCTACTGGTACCAATCCTGACCACCACAGAGCAGCAAGCTGAGGGAAGAATCTCACCCTCACCTAGGCCTTCCCAAGACAGCCCATCAACCATTCACAGACAAAAAAATTCTGTTCTGCCTCTACAGTTGAGAAATCCTGAACTTACCTTGGATATCCAAAGAAAAATCTAATCAGGAAACCAGTTAGTGAAGCATTCCAACAGGAAAAATTACTTCAGCTTTTCTTGAAAACACTTACATTAATCAAAGTGTTTTGTTTAGACACTGTATGATATTTAAAACCTTTTTTGCTTCAACTATTCAAACGGACTTGCACAAGAAGCCTACAGATAAAGGATGTAGCAAGCATGTGTAGTATAATCCCTGAGATTATATTGAGATAGCAAAACCAGAGTGACTTACATGGTTCTAGTACAAGAAACAATCAATTGACAGAATCCATTTCACGCACTCTGTCTGAAGGTAAATTTGGCAGTCTATCAACTGTATAAGTGAAATTTTCATAGCTTTGATATAAATATGTCCACTGAAGAGAGGCTATTTATTTGAGAAGCAGCTTTCTTAAATGGTTTGAGTAACTGAAAAATAAAGCTGTCATTTGCAGAAGGTTTTATTATGTTAAGGACTGCCAGAAATAATTGGCTTTTACAGCAGGAAATCTGGAGCAGCTGAACATAGTTCAAAATAACATGGTTATCTAAAGGAATTCCTTTTTTTTCCTTCCTCTCTTTAACAAACTTCACAGGAAGACTGATGTAGTTCAGCACCTTAAATTTTAGCTAACACCTCTCTAAAAACATTTCAAATATACTTATAAACAATATAGCACTGTTACATTTACTAGGAAAAACCTCTCATAAAGCATCATAAAGCAGCTGCTTGGTTCACCTTTAGCTAGATGGTTGTTCTGACTATCCATCAGACAAAAAAAGAGAACATCTTTGTGCATATTAAAAGCAATGAAGCCTCTAAATTACACCTAGAGTGTTCCTTGATTTTTTTTTAGATAGTGACTATATAGTCGACAGCTTTGACAGATACTGCATATTCTACAGATACTAACACAGTTTTTAGGATTTGGGAACAACATCGAATTTTCCAACAGACAAAACTTAAAGACTGCTTAGGAAACCCAGCAGACTAAATATAAACTCATGCAGTCTTGTCTTCCTGAATGTCAAACAGATAAAAATAATCTGAAGGTAACCACGTACTGAACTCTCACCTAAACATGTTATATGTGACTTCTAGTATTGACAACTTAGAAGTCAATACACTTATTCAGCATTTTCATTGAAAACTTTCTTTTCCTATGTATATCCAGCAATGATGATGGCTACTAAAGGGATAATAGTAAAATCTGCTTGCTATAAATTTATAGTGCAAAAACTACTCCAGAGTAACAACA
Organism: Tachycineta bicolor; assembly: GCA_025960845.1. NCBI lineage: Eukaryota > Metazoa > Chordata > Aves > Passeriformes > Hirundinidae > Tachycineta > Tachycineta bicolor. The sequence goes on along the minus strand of JANEHK010000031.1, from coordinate 6,521,110 downwards.
CAGACTTTCACAGCAAGTCTTTCTTCCATTTAATGTCGTAAAGGAGAAAACCAGGATGAAAGTTCAGATCACCCACAACAGGAAAAAAACTGAACACTGTTCCCTGGAAGGGACACCAAAATAGTAACATGTCAACTAAAGTAACTACTAATCACAGATGAGAGAAGCAGATAATTCTAATATGAGAATCAACAATAAAATCTGCAGTGCTGGTTCTTCACTTCTACAAAATGACATTTCCTATAAAATGGAAGAAAGGTTAGAGTAATACTATGATGCCAAATAAGTTTATATAATGTAGCATGAAAGTTCTACCTCTTTAAAGTTCCTCTTGGGGGAGAAAAACCAAATTCTTATATTGGAATATTTAGCTGCAGAATTGTGAAATATTTCAAAAGTAATTCCAAAGGCCTTTGAAGCATTCTTATTTAAGGTACTCTATGTTTGCTTACCTATTCAATGATGGAAGGAGAGAAAGCAATGCCAAAGCAGAAAGTTTTTTTCTTTCCGGCTGAGTGATGTTATCCATCCTATCAATCCACATTTCAATCATGTTACCAAGAATTTGGTCCAGCTGCATGGGAAACACAATGCTCCTTTTCAGTTATGAGTGCATCAGTGTGTTTAGAAAATAACTTATTTTAATTTTTCTAGCAACTGAATACATTATTTAATCTTGGAAAGACACTACACAGTTGTATACCCTACAGAAGAAACAAGCAACAGGTACTTTTCAGATTTTCTACAACAATGCTTAGGCCCTGAACCCTCCATACCATTAGTTGTAACCCAGATGTTTGAAATGAATTTCATTTCTGGAGAAGGAACTAATTCAGGACAGCAAATTATTAAGTTTTTATCCTAACAGTCTCATAGAAACAAAGCATATGGATTTACTCTCTTATCTACACAGTGACAAATTTAAAGAAAAAAAAAATACAAAGAAAAGAAAAAAGACTTGTCATTATCTGTTTGAAAACTGTATTACACCCCAGAAAAGCAAATGACTAAAATTTCACTTAAAGACAAAACAGAGCACTTGTAGCAAAAGTCCCTCAGTAACTTCACCAGTGGAACTGAAGCACACTGAATCTGATACTCTAGAAACTCAGGGGAGAATGATTTCATCATTCCCCATCCTCCAAGACCCACCAAGACAGCCCAGGGAAATAAATTCTCACCCTACAAATGCATGTGAACGAAGGGGGCTTACATGGCTAATTGTAGGATGCAGCAGGAAGAGAATTTAGGGACTATATAAAAATTTTAACGAAATGTTTTAAGTAATTGTGGGAATATGTAAAAGTTGTTACAAGGTATTCAGAGAAAGGAGAAAAAGAGGGGAAAGAGCATATTTTCAAGATGAACTGGGCAGAAACAAGCATGCATAATGGAAAAGTTTCTTCAGGTCAAAAGAAAGCAAGACTTCCCTATGTAATAAAAGCTGAAATACAAAGACACCAAAAAAAAGGACAAAAAAGAACAATAAACCATACCTCCTGACCTAATTCACATGCCATCTGGCTCAAAAGCAATGAAAAAAACCTTGCATTTTGTAGTACAACTCTACCCATGATCCCCAGGTAAGTAGACATCACCACTGGATATCTCTGAAACAAAAATAAACCAAAACAAAAGGTGCTTAGTTTAAGTAAAAGAAAAATATTTGACAGTCACAGCAGCAATACCTGGAAAATACTTGTATACATTCCTTATGTCTTTTACTAATTTTTAAATTATAAATTGCAACTTAAGAGCCTCTAGAACAGAAGACTGAGTGAGCAATCATTACCAGAGTTCTCTATTCCTACATATGAAAACTAAGGCAATTTCAAAGTCAATTTTGTCCAAACAGCCAAGACAAGCTGCAATGTGATTTTACTTTAAATTTTAAAAGATACATCTCAAGAAATTGACAGTTTATTGTACTGTTAAAAAAATTATTTTCAAAGTTGATTTTGGTTCGAAGTAGCTGCTTACTATTTCAGTAACATTAGGAACACTTAGTATTTCTGAAGCTTCGACTTTTTTCAGATAGAAGCTATAGTACATTTGCCCATAACTAATATGTAGGTGTCTCAGAATTAACTGGATACAGTAATAGGTTCATTAGTTTATTAAATCTGGTTATTACTTTTAAAAGAAGCTATAGTTTTTTTGTACTAAATTCAGCACATAGCAATATAACTGTATTTTGTAAAATAGCCTAGTTCAAAAACAAAATGCCAACATTTACCTGAAAATGCTAACCCAGATTAATACATTCTGAATAGGGTATAATGAATTCATTAGCCTTAAACCAAAAGACATCTTAATAATCCACTCTCTATCTTTGTGCTTTGAACAGCAAAAAGTACTTTGCTCTACAGTATTACTTGGCTTAAGTTTGGAAGCCTTACTCAACTCAGTAACTGGAGCCACATATTGATATTTTAAAGTCTTCAACTGAAAAAAGCAAAGGTTGTGATCAAAGTAGTCAAAAAACTTGAAGAATTCCACCCACTGATTCCTACTAGAACTGAAAGGTTCAACACATAGTTAAAGCATATTTGATTTTACTCATTTTCATCCATCATACAAGTTTGTTGAATACAAAGAGATAAAAGCGAGAAGGCAAGGCATACAAGCCAGCAAAATATTAAAGACTCTATCTCACAAAAACCATTCTCACACCCTTCAGCTCTTCATATTAGAGACGCCAATTAGGAAAAGAAGGTCAAGTTGATCTTCTCCTGGTTCAGTTTGCTTTTCTCTGGTCCAGGTACCATTAAAAAGGAAGAGTATGTGTCTTTAAAAAAAACGCCAATACTGACTAAGGATTAAACTAGACCTAATGTACTATCTCTTAAAAGTGTTAATAGTGAAGGAACAGTGGAACAGTAGAGTGAAATTTGTGCTGTTTTATAAAAACAAACACTACATGACAAAACAAGTGACATATATGTTGTATTTTTCTTGTGCTACTGTGTTACTTTTAGAGACTTTTAAACTTGATGTCAAAAATCTCACAGATGCTCTTAAAACAAGAGAAAATACAACATCAATACAAAAAAACTGGGATAATGGAAGGTATTATCATCTTCCAAAGGACAAGTAGAGAGTAGTTAAAGTAACTCTTACCTCCCCATCTATAATCCCCCTGAATACCGATGGCAGAAGAGGTTGAAACATTTGAGGACCCAACACAGGGTTGACTTTTAGGACATTTTCTACAACCTTAAGAACAAAAGCAAATTATACCATTATTAAAATATATTCATAAATCTTAATCAAAGCTTTAAACCCATGTGTACTGGTGTACACATATAAAGTGCTGATAGGATGCTTACCATTAAATACAAGCAAACCCCAGACTGCTGAAACTATATACTAGTAAAATAGTCTGCAAAACTGAAATGCATAAGTGCACCTGGTGAACGTTTACAGGCCAATGAAACACACCTAGCCAAGCACCTCACAAGCCTCCTCATAGCCCAGGCAAACTTGATGAGGTGGTTTGGAAAAAAAGGGCTTTACTCTGGTTCCAGGAAAAGCAGCAGACTGTGGCTGGTAGGGTGAAGTACCAGCAGTTCAGGGCATATTTCCATAGCTTTGTCACGTCCCTTTTTTGAGAAATCACTGATTAGAACCTACCAGCTCTTTGCAGGTGTGCTCTCAGAGGTGCTATTCTGGGTACCTTGCTTTGGCTCCCAATATTTAAACACTTCACCCTTTGCTTTTCAGCTCCTTTCCCCCCACCATGTGTTGTTCCCTGAAGTAACTTGTTTTCCTGCCTTCTTCAGTTTTTCTTTTGCGCAAAAGTTTGTGCTCTACGCTTGTACCAAGAGAGATGGGAAGAGGCTGTGAAAATAATGGGCTGAGGGCTCCTCAGTCCTACTGCCAGGTAAAGACAGTGACACCACAGGCATCTGAACACACCAATGGGCTTATAAAGCACATAAAGCTATCATAAAGGTACCTCACTTAAAACACTCAGTCTCCATTTACTTCCATCCCAGAGGAACTTCAACAAGGATCAACTCTTCTGTGCTCTTGAGCATTCTCCCCTAAGTGTTTTTTCTCCTTTTTGAACCTTGTTCCCAATAGTTTCATTTAATACTCTTATTTTTTTGCATTGAGAAAAGTGTTAGGCAGTTGACTTTTCTCAATACCTCTCAATTTTGTAGGCCATTAGTATGCAGAGGCATAGAAGAGGCTTTTTACATACAGAGGGAAACGTAACTCTTCCCCCACTCATCTTTCTGGGTACCGGAAGTTTTGGCCAACTCCTTTATTCCTTGCATAGTCTTTTTAAAACTTTGCTTGTCTGCGTCAGATAATTAGAAAATCAAGCTGCATTAAACCTCAGCAATCGTGCAACCAATCTTCTTATCAGTATTTTCCGACCTTATTTATTTACTGTTCTATTTACAATCCAAACAAAGCTGTTTGCAGGAAACAGCCCTGGGTGTTTATGTTTCCAATGCTTATCAAGATTGGGGGGGGGGGGACGACACACGTGTTTAACAAGTCAGCATAGTGAAGCCTGACAAAACTTTAGCTTCTTCTAAAAATATTTACAAGGGTGATAGCTCAGTTTCCCTCTGGAATCAAGAGGGCATACTAGGAAAAGTGTTACAAATATACTGGACAAATCTTGCAGCTAATGCAAGGCCATAGAGGGACCAAAGTGAATAAATGATTCTGTTTTAGCAGCATAATTCCATTTTAGAAATCTGATTAAAAGCTGCTGCATTAAACATTTGCCCAACTGCAGATTTTAAATACTATTCCTGATAAACTGGAATTGACATTTTAAATTTCAGAGCTAGAACTCTTAAGCTCCTCACAAGCAGCAACTACAAACAGGAAAGACTATCAACTTCACCAGCTGTTTTCTGTCCTGGATTCTGGAAGCAGTTGTGTGATCCACCAAAGAGACAGGTCGATCCAATTTATATCCTCCATCACATTTACAATTAATTGAATTCAAGTCCAAGTTTTCATAAGCAATACAGGTTGCCCTGTTTGTGTAACCACTGGAAATGTTAGTAGTAGCACACTACAGCTACTACTCAGTTATCTTTCAATGTATATTCCAATTTTATTTCCTGAAATTCTTCAGAAGACATGTTCAAATTATTGCTATTAATATTTCAAAAGCTTACAAGTCCCACAGCACCATTTGAAGGCTGTGTGAAAACAATTTTCTAGTGCTTTGAAAAACCTTTAGCAACTTTATTTAAGCAGTTATGGCCATTACAACAGCAACTTATGCCAAAGGCAAACAAAAACTGTTTGAACTCTGTGTCTGGTACAAATGGAAGTACGGAACACAAAAGGAATTTCACAAAGACCACATACATACAACATTCAATAAATATTGGAAAAGTTTGCCCTATACTCACTAGGTCTCTACATACATGCATAGGCTTCAAGTAAGTAGTTAAACCACCACTGATGGTTTAACTCCAATGTCAAATTCTGCTAAACACACTGGTTTCCTCTACATGTTCTAAATTCTACTTGAAAATATTACATCTACAGAGCTGATCCTCTGGATATTATTTTCATTATACTCCACCTTTAAAACTTGAACTTGACCTTCAGTAGTTATGTCCTTCAAAAGCTCACAAAATGACCGACATAAGTCAGCAGCATACATCTGAAATAAAAAAGAAGGTATTATGAAATGTATTTTATATTTTTGTATATATTTAAAAATCCAATTCCTTAGGGTTTATATATGCCTAAAAATCCAGTTTCTCTTCAAAGATCATATCTGCTAAAATGTTAATCATTATATAATAATTAAAATCTAAATTAAGCATTGTGTTGCTCTTTTGACATCACAGGACATTTAAACAATCATTCTCAAAGAATTTTCTGATAAAGAAGGTGTGACAAGAAGATACAGTATCTCTAGTTCAACTCTTGCTAGAACATATATTCACAATCTTAATCTGATAGGATAATTAAAGTAACTATTATTACACAACACAGGACCTTTTCAGATATCAAACTACTAAATCAATCCACAAAGAATTAATTCTAAATAATAATATTTCTCAGAGTGTCCACCATGCACCATAAAGAGCATTAGAACAGTATGTTTGTATACACATAAATGAATGAGAGTATAAATGTTAGTGCTTATGTCTGTGCCAAGACAAGAGAAAAAATAGTTTTCCAATAAGAAACTGATGTGGTATATGGATCTTTATGTAATGGTAACATACCTGCAAAAATTCAGATGATGATAAGAAAATATAAGCATTGATGATCTTAAAGCAATTTTTGAGGTTTTCTGAACTCAGCTCTGGAAAAAAATAGAAATCAAAATTCAGACCCTGATCACCAAACTGAAGTACAACCAAGATGATTTGCTTCCAGAAGTCTCTTTTCTCTCACAGCTTGTAGTGCCACATGTCAACAAGAAGAAAAATTCGATCCAATGCCAATTAAGGCTCTCTCTCCCTGCAGAGAAAATTCCAGAAGTGGGATGACAGCTCTTGTGCTCAAATGGAGCCACAAGAAATCCTATAACCTCAAAAGCCAATGCTAACTAAAAACAAAAAACAAACAAACAGAGGTTATGTTTTGGATATAATACTGGGTTAAGAAGATATTAAAGAGAGAATAAAAGAAACATGTACTTTAGAGACTTGCAATTACTGATAAATTATCTCTCTCACACTGAGTCAGTAAATGCTGAGCAGAAAGAATGAAATAAAGATTGCATCCTCTGAGCCAGATGCCGTATCAAATGGCATTGAGCTGACACACACTGAGCTGTAGTGCATAGCTGGAGTATTTCAGTAAAGAGAGCATACCCGTCTAAGATACAGATACAGAGGATGATACATGGCAGCAGCTTGAAGTGAGAAAAAAAAGATATATCCACAGGCACTACCTGTAAGACTGTTTAAGAAAAAAAAAAAAAAAACACACTCTGTGTAAGCAAAACTCAAAGCAAAAGGAAAAGTTTCAAATTTTCACATGGATGTTCAAACTAGTGCAGAAAGTCCATATTGTATAAAAACAAGGCAAAATACCAAAAAGCCTGAAAGGGATAAATTTCCTTAAAACCAGTTTGGGAGACAAACTAATTTTAGTAAAAGAATTGGATCTCAGATCCATCACCTTTAAACTATCTAATAAAATCATCATGGAGAGGCAACAGGAAAATACTTTTACATGCATTTTAAAAATTCCTCTACCAGATGGAACAAGCATATGGCTAAGACTTCATATGTCTCCCATGGCTTAGATGAAAGCAGCCATACCCAAGTGTGGCTTACACCTAGTGATATTTATATAGAAAAGCTCCTATCAAAAACAGTTCTCACCATGACCATGGCTGCTTGGCTGCTTTTCCACTATAACATTTGTATAGCTCTGGGGAGGTTCAACAGATTTTTTTTTTTTTCCCCACCCATTAGGTAGAACACTAATGTTCTTCCATTTGATATGGCCATAGGACAGCTTTGCATTCATGAGTACATTCATATGTCAGTACTCAGATCATATCTTGTAATAATTTATAATGAGTATTTTTTGTCTCTTGACTTGAAAAGAGACTACCTATCAATCCAGTATCAATCCAATCATTTGATATCAAAAGATTCCGAGACATTGAGTTTAGCTTTAGTAGCATATTATTAGAGCTATACATTGAGTTATCCTTAGAGGTATGCAATTGTTTTCTTCACTGGATACAATCGTATTTGAAGTTTCAGACACTGAAGCAAATAGACAAATGCTAAACAGTCATACAAACATGAAGTTTTCCATAACTTTCCATTCTGGGGAAACTGTGATAACTGATAAAAGGTAATAAAATGCATGTAGCAAAAATTGTACTTCAGGCCGAAATGAAAACTGAGGTATGACAGATGCAATGGAAATGATGGAACTTCTATCACTCATCTACAGCTCAGTGTTGACCAAAATTTTCTAAAAAGATCTTGTGTACAACTAACTACATCTAGAAACTAATCATACATCAATTCTCTTGCCAAGTTTTCCTGAATCAAACTTGTTTCTCTGAATTCATAAATGTGCTCCTTTGAATTTTGTTTGGATCAGAGGAGTTAGTCCAATTTCAGTAACCTGGTTTATGCCTGTACCTTAAGAAATACAGCACATGCACATTACACTTGATGCTTCTTGGAACAGGTATGTCTAGATTTTAACCATATTCCCAACCTAAAATTTTATCAGATTCAACTGTCATTTTAAGCAGCCTCAGTGCAGAAATACTTCCATCCTCAGGCAATTAATTATTTCTTCATTCCATATTATTCAATACATTCCAAGAGATATAATAAAGAGATTGTGCAATCCCTCTACAGGGCAAAAACACTTCAATGGCGTTTAAACAGTAGCAGCAGTGCTGAACTGAAAATCAAGTATGACAATTAAGCTGTGAATAATTATTGCACATCAGTGATACCACCATAATCTTTGAAGGTCGGCCACTTATGCAAGTGAAATCAAGCTTTCATATCAAATGCAACTTTCTGCTCCTGAAGGCAAAACTAATTGACTTGTATAACTCCTCTGACATCCACTTCCAACAAGAGTAGTATACTGAAATGGGTACAAAAAGATTTTTTCATAAGGACAATTATATCTGGAAGGGAACAATCACATATTATTTTCAGATTAGTTAAAAAAGGAAAATCAAAACCACACATATATATATGTGTGTGTGTGTGTGTGAGAGATATATATATATATTTCCTCTTCAAGTTGAAAAAGCTCACATATGAATTCTTCTCTCCTTGCCCTCTAGCTCTTTTGCTCTTTTAATTTATCCATGCTGACCTCTGACATTTTCTGAATGACTTACATGCTGATGTAGAAGCTAAACATACCAGGAAAATAGTTACGCTACCTGTATGTAACAGTAATTCCAGTCAGTAAAAAGAAATTCAGAAAAAAAGGTCAGGAGGTTAATACTCCTTACATAGTATCTTCAAGAACTAATTTTCTGGAGCATTCTCTCTGCTGGTTCTCCACCCCACTCCAAAAGACATAAGCATGATAGTTACCTATTCAGAACTTCCCTTCAACTCATCTGTCCTTTGACTTCTACTTTGATGACTTCAGACTGAATTGAAAACTAGTCTTGGGGAGATTATCTTTTTTAAATTATCTCAGACAGTTAAGGAACACAAGACTGCAATTTTGACTTCTCAGTTAAAACACCTTTTTCTGACAGCTACATCACCATGCTAAGAAGGACAGAAGGGTCTGACTAAGCGCTGGAAGTTTCAGCTCAATACTGCTACTGGCGTACTAGAAAAACTCTGCTACAGGTTTAAGACTGAACAGCTGTTTAATTAACTGGCACAATTGAGCATCCCTGATCAGTATGTTTTCTTTTGCAAGATGCTGTGCTTTAAACTGTACTGCTGCACTTGATTTCAGTGAAGAAACTCTTTTTTGAGGGTCCTGAATGAAGCAGCTCCCTGAGGGGTAGCAGATGACAGTACTGTACTGGTTTTCTAAGTACCATGTTTTAAAAGAAAGTTAGCACTAATCCAGAATTCCAGCGCTATTTAAGCATAGTACATGGCTGTGTCATGTGGAAGCTGTCTAGTCAGATGTTCTCAGTGTAAATAGATAGAATTTGTAGGCAAAGAGCATACCAGAATGGTTTCCACTTCCTGGCAAAATGCGCATCATTTTGCATCAATCAAAATTTTTGACAAACATGACACTCAAAAACCAGTTTCTCAAAAATGCTCAGGAAGTAAAGTAGTACAGAAGCCCACAGGACAAAATCACTGATTACACATCAGCTGCTGTGTTTTTGCCACTCACTCCCAACCCTGATAAGAAAAAAAGTTTGATATAAGCATGTTTGAAGGCCCATCCTAAGGAAACCCTACCCAGCTTAACTTTACTACTTACTCTACCAGCATCATACAGCTTTCATTTTTCAGAATAAATAATTTCTCTTGAGAATGTATTTATTTTACAAACGAGAGCATCACTATTCTCCAGGATTCATTCATAAAACGAGGAAACCATTACAAGCATAGAATATTCCAGAATACCTTCACCTTTTCTAAGTAGAGTTTGCCAAGGTTTCCATTTCTACTCATCTCTACTCTGAAAAGTATCTGGGCTCAGTTTCTGCTACTGAGAAAATGTCAGTAGCAAACAAACAAGCCACAAACACAGAGTATTTCTAAATTTAACTCAAGCAGATTAGCAGCATGACAAACCATGAAAATCACAGCCATTCATTCAGTGCAGGCTTCCTGCAGCATACACCACCTCTGACTGACACAGAACAGAAGGCAGGGGGGTAGGTGTGCAGTCATGGACAATGACAACAGTAAGGACTCAGCAGATACAGAATTTTAGCGGTAGCGGCGGAGTTTTTAACTATAAATCCACTACTATACAGAGCAGTTTTGTCATTAGAGATCTTGTACACGAGGAGAAATAACAGAAGACATCACCTTGAACCTACCCCTACCATGATAAAACTCTCTACTGACCAGCAGAAATAGAATAAAATATTAAGTCCTGAAAACCAATTATCAGTTAAAAAGCTAAAACACTTCTGTAATTCTGTGAACACATATCTGTAAAAAAATTAACCCCTTTGCTATATTAGTGTTGAAGCCTCAAAAGCACAGCTAAAGATCTGAACAGAAACATATTAACATAAAATTAGACCACAGAATTTTCATAATCCCTTTAATTATGAAGCAAAAGCATTTGAAATATCAGGATTTCCTAAGCATTGAATCCTAATTGTCATTATTAAGTTTATATTTTGCAAACAAACTGCTGTTTTTAATTTCAGTGCTTCACCCAAATGTTTACAGACATATTTAGGTAGTTTGAAATCATCGTACATTGCTATTAACTGAATCAGGGAAAAACTAATAACTTCATTCTGGTAGTAAGCAGAACAGGCAAGTATTCCATATAATCAATATCAGTAACACTTGGCACGTTTGGTGCTAAATTTCAGAAACCTCTTAAAAGAAACTCTGAAATGATAAACTGAAATTTGTCTTATCTTTCACGCACAGCAGCTCCAATTTATTAAAAAAGAGAACTTGGGTAAGTAGATCATAAATATTAAAAAAGATAAGAAAGTCTGACAATAAAAACCTGTTCCTCAATTTTTTCATAATTTTGCAAGCTCCCTTAGTACTTGCAGCCACAGGAGCATTGCTTAGCGCATGAAAAAAGCAGCAGGAAAAAAACCCTGAAATTTTATTAGTAAAAGACTTACCAAGAAGGGCAGACATATTCTGAAATATTCTCAGGAGTTCTGGTGTAAGACATGGACTATTCTCCAATGTCACTAACCTATGAACAGATCAAGCAAAATATTTCAGATGATGTGTAAATAACATTGAGCAATCATTTTGACAGATGTAAACATTTTAACTTCAGTAACCATCTGTATTATCAACAATGTGTAACAATTACCAGAAGCATACTTCAAGCAGAGTAACAATCCTTACAACATACTCATCAGTTCAGCCACAGGTCTTGACAAGGTAGGAAAACAGAGAAAAACATGTTACTGTCTTTTTATAAAGACAACATAAGCTCTGAAATGTAACAGTGAGAATGTCTTTGTAGCCAGCCAGGGAACCTAGAGAAGGTGGGTAGAGAGGGATATTTACAGAGCAAGGACAACACACATTGTGTTATAAACCTCAAAGGATGTTTATAAACCTCACCAAGACTGTGATGGACCAGCTCACAAATTTACATTTTTTTTAATGTCTGAAATGATACATTGATTATCATACACTGTTTATAACAATTTAAAATGCCTGAGATTTGAAAACAGGAGTGATAAATTAAGCTTGTATTTAAAGCCACAGCAACAAATTCCTTTTTTTTTCCCTAGATCTTAGGCACAGGATTACTATATTTAAATAATACATCTGGTTATGTGAAATATCTTAGTTGTTTTCCTGCTCTTGGTTCAAGGAGCCCTTGGAGTCCTAACTGTCTCTGCAAGCTCCCCAGATTTCTCTGATGCTCTAGGACATCTTAAAACATCATTCTTCTGCACAGACATCAAAAGAGCAACCTCGAGATCAGTATTAAGAAAACATAAAAGTTCTGAACTGATACGTGTAGACAGCCCCTATGCTAAATTTTGAGAAGCTTTTGCACTTTGACTAGATGCCACCAGCATTATAAATCTCAGTTTTGCTGTATGCAGAACAGATCATTTGTAGTTTAAGTATTTGTAATTGAAATGCTCATTTACAATTTAGATCAAAGGAATTGTTCACTATTTTATGAGAAACTCTACGTATTCCTATTCTTCAGAATTTGGTCCAGGTAATCATTCTCCCTTCTTGTAGCATCAGCTGCACCAGAAACAAGCAAACCAGGCTCACGGCAAACTGAACACTGTCACTTCTTGTTTTATGTTCAGTCACCAAACAGTCTGAGACAGAGAAAGTAATTTCTACATTTTATCCTTGTAATCATCTCTTCCTGCATCCAGCTCTTATCTGCTGGCTCACTGCTCTCCCAAAGTCAAGCACACCTAATTGTTAAATTAGCACATACATTATAGTGAGTCTAGACTTTTTGTCTTGCTGTTTATTATCACTATAGAATGGTATCTTCAGTATCAACTGCCTGAAAATGAATAATAGAAGAAACACAACAAAAAACAGCTGAGTATATACATTTCCTAACCTCCTGTCTTCTGAGAATAAGGTGTGATACAGGTCATGTCAAGGTAAGGTAACAAGAACATACCAGATTTAATATTCAAAGCTTTTTACAACTTTTTTTCCTCTGGGGGTACAGAAATAACTGTTTCAAAATTAGAAACAGAAAGAAATTATTCTTACCACAGTTCTAAACCATCATCCAGAAGATAGACATGTGGAGGCTGAGAAACATCTGTACTTAGTTGGATAACTGGAAGTAGAAAAGGGTAGAGATTTTTGCTGTCTGCTCTTAATCCCTGTAAAACAAGTAAGAAATGTAAAATATGTCAAAAGCCTTAAACCAAGCATTTCAAAAATAGCATGGAAAAGATCTATACTGCTGTTACATTCATATATAAACATGCATTCAAGAAATCGAAGGTTAAACTTGCTTCCATTTCATACAACAATAAAATAGTCTGATATTCCTAAGTTTTCCCTCAACATGTCTTGAAAAGGTTATGTTTTTTGAAAACAATCCACTTATCAATAGTCTGACAGAAAAAATGATAAAGAACATACACTCCCAAAAACATTCACTGGTCATTCTCTTTCTTGGAGAAGTCATGAATCTAACAAATGCCAAATGACTAAAAGCTGAATGTTTTATAGATCAAGAAAATAATTAATCTTTGGTTCTTGTCATTTACAAAATCCTTTGACATAATCTAATATTCAGGAGAAGGGTTTGCTTTTATAGCTACACAAAGATTGACAGACTGATGACAGTGATTCAGCTTTTAAATTATCCATAAAACTTTAGAACAATGAAGAGTAAATTGGGAACAATTGCCAGTTACCGAAGAGCGCTACAAAATATTGTAATATTACTTTTTAAGAGAACTGAGGTTAGTGGAATGCTGAGTTTGCAGAATTCCTTCATTTAGATAATGGAAAATTTAAAATTATTTGATATTTCTAAGTTGCAGCTTCTTTGTGGATTATCTACTTACTTAAGCAAGCATACCTTAAAAGAAAAAGATTCTTCTACAAATCTGTCTCATCTTTTTGTATCTGTCTACACCAAGAGATACACATTTTGCAAAAAAACCCTCATATTTTAGTTTCCCTATGGGACAGAAAGAAGAATTTCCACTATTTGCTTATGGAAAAAAATCTATTTCCTCTTCACATAAAATTACTCAACTTTGGAAAGAACCTTTAAGTTCTCTTTCTATATTAATAGTTGTCATTTCATTTTCAATTTCTCACCACTGTTAACCTCTACAATGCTATCCTTTTAAGTCATGCATTTCCACAAGTTCAAGACTGCCTATATATTAAGTTTGTTCCTGTAGAGACACTGTCTTAGGAGCATCTGTCTTGGTCTCTGCTAGCCCTACTACATTTTTTTTTGAGATGGAGCAGGGGTTGGAGATGGTGTGGCATACAGGTTCTATTAAAGAACTACTTAATACCACAGGTTCTGCAGACAGTTTAACCATGTACTGTTTTTATCATCAAGAAAAAACTTAGGAGGTATCGACAACGTTTATGTGACTCAGATCCTTTACCTGGACGAGATGGATTAGGGTGGTTAGAATGGCACATCGTAGCATATTGTGCTCCTCACTCTGCTTCCAAAGGAGCGGTAAATACTGAACCAAACATCCTACATATGGTCGAATCTAAAGTTCAGAACACAAATTGCTTTCTTAATATGTGAAACAAGACCAATAATTTATCCCAAGCATAGTTCCTGGAAAATATAGGAGCTGATTTTGTCCCAGTAAATATACAGTTTGGTTAAATCTTTGTAAAACACCATATTCTTTGCTCTGTGACTGAAGTCACTTCTGATTGCAAAGTAGATTGAAAAAAACCATATTACTTATGGTGAGATTTGTGTACAGTAATCAAGCTTATCTAGAAAATAGGTCACAAAAAATATTTAAAACTTGATACACAGAGAGATTTTCATATCAATTTTCATATTCTTCACTTAGAAAGGATTCCCAAACAACAGCATTCTTTAAGACCAGAAATGGTCCCAGGGAAAAAAAAAAAAAAGGTGTTGAATAATCTCTGGAGTCACCTAGCCTTTGAGAAGGAGATAAGACTATGTAACTTTCAGACATAGAGGATATTTTTTTCTGCAATGGTCTTCAACACTAAAAGGTTAATCTATTTGCCTTTAAAAGGATTAATTAGGAATTAACCTAAACATATTTAAGGGTCCTTTCTCAATTTGGTTTTAATGCTGCTTCTCTAAACTGCAGGGAAATCTGCTGTCAGGTTGACTTTTTCTATAAGGGACAATTATGAAAGCTTCATGTGGCTCTCAGACAAGATTACTCATAGAAAGATGAGATAACTCAAAAACATGTATTATCTCTGTCCTTAATATAGTAAAACAAACAAAATCCACCACAACAAAATCTGAGACAAAAGCAGTCAACTATTCATTGTTTAATTTTGCAAAACCATCTTAAAAACCTTTATGTAAAAGCTGAAGCACATACTTTAACACTGAAGTACTGCGAATTCATAATGTGAATTTGAAACCTGTCATGTAGTTAAGGAGAGTGCTATAGAGGCAACTCTGACCCATATTAGTATCAACAAGAAATTACAAATTTAACTGCACATTCCCTATGAGTGCAAAGTATTTTTTCCCCAAAACTGTCTTTTTAAATATGTAATATAGATTAAAATACTAGTTCAGATTCAGAGAATTAGAATAAATCACAACTAAAAAAAGAAATTGCAAGAAATGTCATAAGATTTAAAAATCCTTCAGTACACAAAAAGCTGACTCAATAGAAAAACTACATAATAACATAAGAAAAGTAAGTTAACATTTACACAAAAGATAAATGAGAATTGGAAAGAGGACCAAGTAATGCCAACAGTGCTGACATCTCTGACAACAACAACCAGTCTATTAATTGATGACATTTTCCTTCCACAACAAGTCCTTCTCTGTTTCAGCTAAAACTGAAATATATATTAAAAAAATACCTGCATATTGACTCTCTCAATCACACAGGACAGAACATGAAGAACATGCATTTTGGTATCACACTGTGTTACTTCCTGAAGCAGCTGAAAGAGCAGTGTAAACATGGATTCCAGGTACTAAAAGAAAAATAAAGAACTACAGATTAGACCATCAAAAATGTAACTGGTCACATGAAGTGGTAATTTTTCTGTATGCTTAAAAATCTAAGACATCCATAAACTTTGAGAAACACTTATGAAGTGTGCAAAATATTACTCTTTTACTTGGAAAAAAGCACATTACCCAATCATTGCCTAAGCAAGGTAAAAAAATTCAGACATACTCCTACATACCAGTTCAAACATGATCAGCTTGAATGTACGCCATTTTCAAGTTTTGGTAAGTGTAAATATGATTTCACAGGCAAAAGAAGCTGTCTCCCCAGAAGGAGCACTTTGTTAAGAGTCAAATCAAAGGTACAGTCTTCCAGCTTTTGGGCCAGTAGATAAAAGTTAAATATTGAACTGAAAAAGACATCTTAGAAAATCCCAGTGTTTACAGTCTAGATGCACTCTGCATTTTTGGTTTGTTTGTTCTCAAGTTAGTTGAAATTAATATGGAAGTCAAAATGAAATGAGAAAAAAACATCTGCTAAGTTTGAGTGACCAAAATAAAACTTTGTTGTACTTATGTCTTTCCACTGTTTATTAATGACAATAGTAATGACCATGGTGAAGAACACAAATATACAAGAACCAGAAAGTAGAGCCTTTTAAAAGGCACTACTATAATGACACACTTGTATGTAATATTTCCAAGAAGCAGCAAGTTGGAAAGCACTGCGTGAAACAGGCACGTGGGAAGGCCACAGTGGTGGAGATGCATTTGTTAGATACAGTTTTAATATTTTCTTATCATAAAGAAACTCATTATCTGGCAACACCCAGAGCCAGAGTTCTGTGTTATAGAGTTATATAGCACTGAACACACTGCTGTGAAGTTGTAAAAGCATAATATTAAAATGTATCTACATTAGCAACCTTAACAGCATCAGTGTGGGCATATATTTTGGTCTGTGAAGACTGAACATACAATACAAACACACACGTCAATTATTAAACAATGTAGCTCAAAATGAAATTGGAAAATATTTTTTCCTGCTTTTGTTTAGGGATCTATCTACTACTCAGAATATATAAATGCTCTTACTGGTAAGAACTGGTCAGTTCTGAACTCGAAGTCATCTACAGGTAAATAAACATTAAGGAAAAATAAAATACAGACTGCAGACAGATAGCAAGACTCCAATGAGCAAATATTTCATGGATAACTCCAAAAATACAACATGAAGAATTTGGTAGTAAATTTAAAGTTGATTGTTTTACAGTAACTCAGAATTAAGAGCTAATCAAACAGCTTTTCAAAGAAGGATATTTAATTTCAGTGTCGTAGCTGTCTCAATACGGACCTGAAAGACAAAAATCAAGAAGCATCATGCATACATCCATTAAATGTTTTGATCATCTACAGAACACCTGACAATATCAAATCGCTTGATGTTTTAGCAATTGAATCATTCTCTGTGTTCTATCATCCTCTAATAAATGTAGTTAGTTCATTTTCATTCACTTTCATTTTAGTATCCTTACATTTTGTCATTGCTAAAGTAATAGAAATTGAAAAAGCTACTCAGGCAAAACCTTCAAGGATAGTAAGTAATTAAACAAGAAGATATCTACCTAGACTGTGATAAAAACTCTTGCAATAGAGGGGGAGTTTTACTTGGAATTATCTCACAGCTTACTGTCAACTGAGAAGATCAGAATCAAATAAGCTCAACATGTCCGACTGTTCTCCCTGCAGATGCTTAGAATGCCTTAGAAAGCATTAAATAAAAACAGCTGACAGAGAAACATACCTTGCTCTGCTAAAGCTGTCTGGAATCACAGAAATTATTACTATGACTGGCAGTTACTAATATGTACCTACCAAACTAGCAAATTGTATTTATTGGGCTTTTTTTGTGGGCTGATAGTCCAGTTTGCTTTAAAATAAAAACAAAATAAACAATAGCAAAACCAGCACCTCAGCTTCATCTCACTTGATGGTAAACTGAAGTTGTAGCTTAAAACAATAGATTTGTACTCAAGCAGTTTAGCAACCAATGCCATTTATCATATCCTGTTAGCAGGTTACTTTAATGCCTAAATAACCATAAAATCACAGAATCGTTATGGATGTAAAAGACCTTTAAGATCATCTAGTCTAACTGTCAAACCAGTACCACCATTACTAAACCATGTCCCCAGCTGCCACATCCACACATTATTGAAACATTTCCTGGTGATTCCACCTGTTCCAATGCCTGACATCTCTTTCCATGAATAAATTTTCCTTAAAGTCCAACCTGAACCTCACTTGGTACAGCTTGAGGTCTGTTCTCCTTATTCTGTCACTGGCTGCCAGGGAAAAGAGACAGCCAGTGACAGAACAAGAGACTCCTTCCAGGTACTTTTAGAGTGACAAGGTCACCCCTGAGCCTCCTTTTCTCCAGGATGAACACCCCCAGCTCCCTCAGCTGCTCCTCACAGCACTGCTGCTCCAGACCCTTCCCAGCTCCGTTGCCCTTCTCTGCACTCCCTCCAGCACCTCAGTGTCTCTCTGGCACTCAGGGTCCAGAGCTGGACACAGCCCTCGAGGTGTGGCCTCGCCAGTGCCCAGCACAGGGGGACAATCCCTGCCCTGCTCCTGCTGCCCACACCATTGCTGATCCAGGCCAGGATGCCATTGCCCTTCTTGGCCCCTGGGCACACCCTGGCTCATGTTCAGTCACTGGCACCAGCACCCCCAGCTCCTTTCCAGCCCCTCTGCCCCAGCCTGTGGGGCTGCCTGGGGCTGTTGTGACCCAAGGGCAGGACCCGGCCCTGGGCCTTGTTGAACCTCACCCCATCGGCCTCAGCCCATGATCCAGCCTGGGCAGATCCCTCTGCAGAGCCCTCCTGCCCTCCAGCAGGTCAGCACTCCCACCCAGACTGGTGCCACCTGTGAACTTGCTTGATCAATGCTGTATAGTAAAGGGACTAGTCACAAAATAACTCTGTTCTATCTACACAAAGTATCCATTCATTTATAAATTACTGTAAGACATTTCATAGTTTATTCCTGTAAAAAATGGATTGTTGCTCTTGGCATTCATTTTCCCACCAAAGTCATCACTTATTGAACATCTTTAGGCTCCATTTAATGTCTTAGAGTACAGTAATGACATTACTGTTCAGTATCTCCACAATTAAACATCCCATCTTCCCAATGGCTCATCTTTTGCAAGACACAACAGACTTCAAAGCATGATGTTACAAAATTCTCAATCAAGTCTACACAAAGCATTTCTGTTTCATCTGTGGTTACAACAAATGTGTAGTCCAAAAGATTGGTTATTTACACTTACCACTAAGTCACGGTCTTGAAGCAAGTTACGAATTGCTTCATATAGAACAGGTCTCAAGTCTGATTTGAATTTTACAGAAATCCACTGTCCAATCAGCCATATTACTCGTCGGCGTATTGGTTTATACCTTTAAAATAGGAGGAAAAAAAATGCACTTGTTAACTCATTACACTAATTGCAACAGAATGAAAAAGAAAGGCAAGAATCATGATGAAAATATTACTGACCAAAAAAAATTAAAATATTTAGTTTGTCAAGAGCAAAAACCTTTTCCATTAAAATTCTTCACAAGGAAGCTCAGGAAAAAACAGCTAGTCTGAAAAAGATAATTTTCACCCTAAATGACTGAATCTTGAATGTCTCCCTAGAGATACAGTTCATTCTGCACACAGCACACCAATTTCAAAAAAGAAAAAAGAAGTTACATTTATTACTGCAATCATGGTATCTACTGTTTTCATGCTAGTTCCCAGCAATTCCCTGGACATTCAGTTTATGCCCAAAACTTTTAAGTCAGTTACAATTTAAAAACACAGACTTAAGGACTGCACTACAGCAACTGTCAGAGTAATTCACTTCATCAGCCCAAAACTATTCTAAAACAGACATTACCTAATCTCGCACTAGTGCCACGACAAGGGTACAAATCAAACAGCTTTAGAGTTGATGGGAAGAACAAACCAGAACAATGATTGGGAAAAGCATTTGACAGAACTGCTATTTTTCTCCACTGTCCAGATAACTCAAGATTTATATGTTTAATTTACAGATGTATAAAGTTAAATAAATTTAACCATATTTAGAGAATTTTAACTAACATATTGTTATCATAAATGTATTTTTTACTTGATGAATTACTGCCTTGCAAGCCTCCAAGAAGCCATTTAAACTGAAGTTATTGAGGTTTCTCCACATTTAATAAGTATGTTTCCATAACTATAAGACTATAAATAAAGAACATCTTCAGAGAACATGAATGCTGTGGAAATGGCATATATAAAGCAATGCATTAGACTGGAATATGTATCTAATGAGGAACAATCCAGTGTTGCTTGATGTTTACATCAAGTGAAGCAGGAATAATGTATGCTGAAGCACTTACACCAAACATTGCCTTATTAATGCACGCTTTGATTTGTTCAGGAAGCTGTGAAGACATAACATTTTCTACTCTTAGAAGGCCTGTATCGGACATTTAACCTGGTAAACATCAGAGTTATTTAAAAAACTACGTGATTGTCTTGAAATTTGAGTTGGATAGTTTTCAAACCACTATCACATAAAGAAAAGTTTTAAATGACATGATGTAAGTACATAACTGTCTGCTAAAAGCAAAGATTTTCAGGCCTGGTGGTATCTATTATTCAATACATACAACCTATCTGTGCATCTCTTTATTATTTTTCTCTCTCTCCATGGTAAAGAAAATACAGCATGTTATTGAGATTTTTTGGGGTAGGTGTTTGTTTGGGTTTTGTCTGGGTTGGGGTTTTTTAATCAGAAGTTTCTCATAGATCCTCATTTTTGAGGTCCTACTTTTTCTACATCCACAACTTCTGGGAAAAGCTCACCTCAGAAGATTAACTTTTAAAAAAAGAGCATACAGTGACTGAGCATAGCTCCACCACTGAGCCTAGTGGACCTAAATCTCACATGGGAAAAGTGACCCTATTCCAAAATAAGGCAAATTCTGCTGCATTAGTCATAGGACAGTACCCTTAAGCAGTCTGGTATGCATCAGATATTCAAGTCAAAAGTATCTTACTTTTTCTCTCAGCAGGAAAATTTACAAATGAGTTATTGCCAAAAAAAAAAAAAAAAAAAAAAAAAAAAAAAAAAAAAAAAAAAAAAAGTATTTAGTACTACTTTCATATTATGGAAAAGTTTCTCATTAATCAGTACAAAACTAAACATCATGGCAAGTGATAAATTTGGCGGTGCACTATTTCTAAAAGTCTTTTAGAACTTTTTAAATTAATTCCTCTATTGCTATGGTCATGATTGATGAGTTTACTACCAACAGGTAACAAAACATTCAGAGAAAACAAAGCACTGCAAACTCCAGGCTCACTGCTGAGCAACACATAGGTTTGTGTTTGCAAACATCAGCCAGTTCTGAACAGGCGTACTGGACAGCATGGGACATTCTGTGGGACATCAGAGGATACCCTCCAACCCACTTTATCTAAACTGCACACGTATTCCCAAAGCTGCTGTTAAAGTGGCGCTTTATTCAAGCCACTAGCACTTCCTTCCCTTATTGGGACCTGGTGATGTCCAATGATGAAGGCAGTATAAGCAGTTCAAGAAAACAGGGCTTCAAAATCCCAGACAACTTCTACCGCAAGCTTCGGTCCCCACAGGAATTTCATCCTGGGATATCATGCCAACCAAATGGTTAGATCAGGTGTCTTCCTGAATTTAATACAATTGTATCAACAACACAAAACTTGTCAGTTTTACTTAAGCTATAGGAACGAACAGTATAAAAAATGCCAGAGCCAGCATGTGCTGGGAAGATCATGGCAGCTTTATTTAGAAACTGCTGCTGGTGAAGCACAACAGCAAATTCACAATCTTATACAAAATCACCCTTTTTTTCCTGCTTTTCTGACATTTAGCCTAATCATTAGAGTACTTGGCCACTTGTAAATAGTAAGTGAAATCTTAGTAAAAAATTGTCTAATGAGAAGAAGAATAAAAACATTAGGAGACAGCAGGTAAACAACTGTGGCAATCATTCTTTGACACTAACATAAGCTTATACATCCGAAAGTAATTAATTTTTTCAAAGTTCACTGTAGTGGAAAGAAGCATTTTTATTATTTTAATTTACACTCTACAGGAAACTGAACTCTCTTTGTAAATAGAGCATTTGTAAATAAAAGAGCTAACTAGCGACCCACTATGGAAAATAATTTACAATTTATAGTAGCTCCTAAGGGTGTAAGGAAACAAATTAGTTCATGCTTCCCATAAAAATTGCCACTAGTAAGATGAATTGCAAATGTACAAGAAAAACACAGCAATGGTCTTCAAAGGACACTGAGGTCACTGCTAATGACTGTTGAGAAAAATAGGACATACTTATTTACAGTCAACTGCTGATTTGAACTTGTCTGATAAGGATTAGCACGCACAACAGTGGTCACTGTCCTTCCCCTGGGGAAGAGTGAGCTTGACGGAACGGGAGGAACAGTGTCTTCCAGATATTTATGAAGAGCAACAGCTCAGTCTGTACTGAGATGCCAAAAACGATCTTTCAAAATACCCCATGATATCCCCACTAAAAAATAGGAGGTACTCATGTGAAGGCCATCCAAGTGAGAGGGACCTTGGTGAGAAGGAAACATCACTGCAGATGGACTGTGTAAAATTCTTCATGTAGAACAAGCTGCAATCACTGACACTTTACAACACAAACCAAAGCCTTATTTCCGCTCTTTACTGCAGCAAAATGACAGAATTACAGAGGGCTTGTTATTTAAACTTAAAGAGAAGTACAAATCACTGTCTTGGCTAAACTAGAGTTTTACAGGGATGGATTTCCACAGATTTCAGCTGGACTTTGTAGCCTAAAGGACTCCAGGGTCTCTGAAGACCTAAGTATCTTTTTTTTAATGAGCAAAGGTGATTATCCTGAGAAGGTTTAATCAACTATAATGTATGCAAGAAGACAGACAATGCACTATTACAGAACCCTGGAAGTATTCACCACACAGTAATTTAAACATGAACTGTCAAAAAGACTGTCACTTCTGTGAGTGCTATCAGTTATCTGTATGCA
Source organism: Tachycineta bicolor (assembly GCA_025960845.1). Taxonomy (NCBI): domain Eukaryota; kingdom Metazoa; phylum Chordata; class Aves; order Passeriformes; family Hirundinidae; genus Tachycineta; species Tachycineta bicolor. The sequence goes on along the minus strand of JANEHK010000031.1, from coordinate 6,498,233 downwards.
TTTCATACTACTCCTTATTTAGTGGATATGTTTCAAGGCTGAGTATTTTTCAACTTAGTGATTACTAGGCATTATATCTTATCAGATTTGTATCAGCAGTTTATATTTAAATGATCAAGGCATAACAAACCAAAGTGTTTACCTGTCATGAGAAACCTGTAGTTCTGCTAATAGTTGATTTTTAAACCATTGATCAAAATCCACACTATCAAACAGTTCATAAGCAGCCAGTCCAACCGCATTATACACTGGGGAAAAACAATAGTTATGCTTACTGTTTGCTTAAATATTATTTTTTTGATACAAAATAATCAGATTAATTTAATATTCAAACCACATTTTCATAACCTGAACATAATAAAGAAAACAAAACTAAAGCATATCTTTCTTTAAAAAGTTTTATCAGATCATCGTGACAGGAACTCTTCTGGAAATTATTAGTAAAAGAAAGACACTGCAGAAGAAAGGTTAAATTCTTGAAAATAGCCAGAAGCCAAAAGAACAATGAGGATTTTATTCTATCATCAAGGACAGTTCCATAAGAAACAATTATTTCCTTTTGCCATAAAATCTCCTCACTTGTAAAACTGACTGAGTATCTCCATGAGAAACACTGAAGGTCATTTACTTGGCACAGTAGAAAGAACAGGACAGTAAAGGAGATTGCTTGTTTCAGAAAAAAAAAAGCCAAAACCCAGTGTATATTTGCATAAACATTTCCAAAAGTGAAGGCCAACATCAGTGAAAGCAGAATTCTGATTTAGGTCCCACTTCACAAATGACTTTAAAAAAATCTTGCAAACTCTTCATGCAATTTTTAAGAAGTAAAATAAAACACATAGACAAAATTTATTTCTGTTATTTCAAAAATAAAGTAAAACAACTTACCAGCATCTTTAATCAGTATAGCATTGGTATTTTCCATGTTGGTAGATACTACAAGCCAAAGTAAAAATAAATAAAAATGTGTCATTAAAAATGACAGCTTTCAGTGCTTTTACTCAATTTACAAGTTCAATCATTTCAGTTTTTATATTTTGTCCAGTGAAAATATCAAAATCAAATCTCTGTTTTAACACCTTGTTTCTGACTTACTTCTTTGGATATGAACATTTTTAACAACAACATATACATAAATCAGAAGCCAGTATTTTAAATGAACAGACTCAAAACCTGCCAACTGCAGACAACTGTCAACAGCACAGTACACATCAAAAACGGCCCTAGACCTACTTCCCTGATTTTTTTTATATATGCATGCTTAAAAGTAAATATTTTCTGAAGTTTTTAGAATTAATGGATTCTTCATATCATTTAGTACCTCAACGGTGAATCTCAATTTGAAAACATGAAGAGCAGACGAAAATTGCTATGGGCCCCAGTAGAATTAATAAAGTACAGATATACTTTTTAACATGGTGGTATTAAGTAATTTTTAGAAAACAAAAAAAACACATTGTTAACCCTATTATTATAAGGAATCATTTACTACTCCCCATACCACAAGCCATCCCAAAACGCACATACATCAAGTACTGTATGAACAGATTTTGTGAAGTCAGAAACCACTCTCAGAAAATAAGTATTTATTTTTAATAGAATGTAATGACCCTTTCTGCTAAGCTCAAATACAAAGTATTGTAACTAATATTGTCAACTAAGACAACTGAGGAAATCAACCGGAGCTGAAATGATTGGGGAAAAAAAGCCACTCTCACTTATTATCCTTCCTAGGCATTATAAGACTTAGTTTGGGGGCAAAGAATCATAGAATAAAATAAAGAAAATATTAATCACTCCTCAACCTATTAATAACTCAGTCATCTTATAGAAAATCCATAAATTTTTAAAGAATTCTTAAGATTTGGAAAGTCATCTAGACTCTCTAAAATAACAACATAACTTAAACTTTTTCTTTTAAAGTTTTTTCTCCCTCCAAGATCTGTGGCAGAGACACAGCATAAGCTGCCTTTCAACTTTTGAATAAGAAGTGCCCAACTCAAAACAACCCAAAGAATTCATTAAGCTTGTGGATCACTCCCAAGAAAGCATGAAACCGCATGAAATTAGAAATGCTACAACATTTGTCAATCATCCAGAATAGTTACAACGAAAACCAAGAGCCTGTAGGACTTCCTCCTCCTAGATACACAATGCACTCCATTATGGGAGGTCTAGAAAGTTTTAGAATATTAACATGTCCTTTCAAAAATACAGACAGAATGCACTATATAAAATTACATGTTAAAAAGTCAAATTGTTTAATAGTTGACAAGAGTCTGTTATGAATGTAAACAATTCTGCATTTTATACTTCCTTGATTTTTTAAAGAACATACCTGGCAGACTGTGAACCATTTCTAAAAGAACTGGCGTAAGAGTCTGATTATATTCATGAAAAATATCAATAAAAAGAACTTCTGTGCACGGCTAAAAAATTAAAAGATCTGGTTAGACTCTATTAAAATAAAGGCAATTAAAATACATTTTATGCTAAATCATATTGAAGCTCACAACTTAAAACAAAATATATAGTAGCAAAATTAATATTGTAAGAGATACCACTCTTTCTACTTCACATTGTGCTTAACTCTAGCACACGATGGTTTTATCTACATCAACCAGTTCTGTGGCAGAAGGACAATAAATCTGTGGAGTGAAACAGCTGGTGACTACACTGTAGGTATGTCACAGGTTGTTTTTGCATTGGCTAATTGGCTCTAGGTCAGGGATTTGGATTGAACACCCTTTTACAACCAGAACATCCTATACGCACCACGCTGGGTATTTTAGTTTTATAATAAAAGTAATCCATCAAATAATCTTTGAGATCTCTCTGCAAAGCAAACCACAGCAATTACAATTGGGAGATACACTACAACAGCACACTTCTGATCTGAACTAAATTAAGTAATAACCAATTAATGAATATAATTAACTAATAAAGATGCATCTGGAACTTGCTTCACTCATCATGTCTGCTAACAAAGTCGTATGTGGTCACGTCAGTTATCAGTTTAAAAAAGAGACAGCTTCTGCTGGCTTTAACCAGATGCTACATAACTCAAATGCTGAAGCAAACTCATTTTCCCCCTAAAATACGAAGTGCATAGATTTCTGTGTATTTCAGCAAGTTTGAACACTGATAATGAATGAAGTTAAACTTTACTAAAGCTGAAGAAACGTAAGGACTTTTTTTTCAAATATTATCCATCTCGGTTATAAAACTATCAAGAATTGCATTCAGGAATTTTTAATGGTCTTCTTTCAAATTTAGCACTTACTCTGAGACTGTACTTCCAAGAATCTCCTCCAGTCTCTTCTACAGCTATTATTTCACAAAGAAAAGAAAAAAAGTATTATTTCAACTATGGTACAAACAAAGTTTAGTGTTAGGATAAAGAGGATACCACAGACTACTGAGAAATCTTTTATTACAAAAAGAATGTCTGTAGGGAATATTTGTCCATGTAAGAAGACTGCAGGAAATAAAATGGCCAATATTACAGTAGGCAACTTGTAGAGACAATGCAAATATGAAGTACTTATACAAATATCTAATTACACTACAAGCAACTATATAGAAAATTTCTTACTGAAGCTCTCTGGATCCTCTTCCCACATGGTCAATTCTTCCTTTGTCAGCAGGAAATAGTGAGTGACTAATCTCCGACATATTTCTGTTAGTGTTGGGTATGTGAAAAAAGCTGTCTTTATTTTATGTGCTTCAAGAGTTTCAGGACTGCTGTCTGAAATGAAACATTAAGATTTCAGATTACAATTAAGTGGCTTAATGATCAAAGACTAGTCTAGTAAAATAAGGAGAAAGCCAATAAACAAAAAGCTCCTATCCTCTGAGACAAACAGCAAAGATACATTTTCATGGCAGACTGACTTTCAGCTCGTAAGACAGGTTTTTAAGCAAGTAATCTATTTTGACATATACCAGTACCAGTATTTTAAATTTTTTTTCAAATTCATAGAGAATGCTAATTCTTATCTAGCCACTGCCACATGTAAAACTTAGGTGAAGGGTTGAAGTATTTTAATTCACACATACAGCAGTGCATGAAGTTTCAAAATTAAACACAGTCCCACAAAGCAGAACATACAAACATCTTTATATCCATCTGCATCTCCAATCCATTGTGTTTCTGTATTTCATTGTACTGGTGCTAGTTAATTACAGAAAATACACCATTTTAGCAAACATATCTCATGGGAAGGATGCAACAAACTAGCCAATGAAAATAAACCAAACTCTTTATCTCAGAATTTTTTCAAATTAGTTCAATGGAAACTAAAACAATCAAAAAAGAAAATGTATTTGCATTCCTTTTGCATTTAAAATTGCTTCGGAATGTCATTATCTATATACATTAATACTTTAAAAGTTGAAATAACAATTATCAACATAGAGGCAGAACCATACATATTTCAATAATTATTAGAACATTAAAAAAGGAGTTTAACTGTTGAGAATAGCTAGCAAAATGTTCCTCAAGATACAAAAAAACTATTTCAGTAAAGAGTAACAGTACCTTCAATATTTTTGGATGGCTTGTATGCATAATTTTTGACAATCATCTTGATGAGATTCATGCATTGTACAATAAACCGCTCAAATACAACTCCTTCACCAGCTTCTGTGAAAACATAGCTTACAGAGAACTCCAGTGATCTCTGAATCAAAGCAGTGAATGAGAAAGGATGCTGATCCAAGAAGTCCAAAAGCTTAAAAAAAGGAAGTAGAAAAAGAGAAATTAAAACACTTTTAGTGAAGTTTTATTAAATGCTTTAGTAAATTAGTTATCAAAAACAGGTTATAATTTATATAAAATAGAAAACTGAACATGGACCGAAAATTAGGAAGAGACCAGTATCAATTGTTAATGAAGCACTATTCTTGATTGGGGTTCAAAATTACGTTTTTTTTCTAAGTATGAAGAACAATACCCATTTTCAAATGGACCAACTTGCTAATAGTAATTAGAACAGATCAGCCATACTTTAAACAGTGAGTATTTCAGCAGATAATTCATCCCTATTAGAATCACTGTAAACAAAAGAGGCATGAGGGATATATAACTTCCCCCGCAACACCACCACTGCAGTACAAGCACTTCCTCAACTTAGCTTTTCCAATTAATGATCTAAAATAAACTGGTGGATTCCTTTTATCTCTTTTAGTGCTGCAAAACCGCCAAAACCTATATTCTTGCACGTGAATTTCTACAGGTGGTACGTTACCTATCAAGTTTACTTTCTCTTCAGATCTGTGAAAAAAGTTGTACATTTGCAATCTAAGAACTATGACAAAGACCAAAAATAATGTGTCAGAGCATCTGTAACTCAATTCTGGTAAAGCTGATAGGTGCTTTTTACTTCTGATAATTAGGCTGAATATTTAAAATAGACCCATGGCCTCTAGACAGAATCTGAAAACAATGGAAACTCTGTAGGTGTTGCAACTTTAAAAACAACAACAACAAAACACAACCCAAAACCCCAACAAACAAAAAAACCCAGACCAAGTGTCTATATCAAAATTATCTTCCACACAATATGCATTTAGCATTTACACAAAATCGGCTGACAAGTCCAAGTGTATCCCACAATACAAGCCTCAGAGGGCAAGAGAGTATGCTGGTCATTTTCTTTTGATTAATCAGTGTGGCCAGCAATTCCACAGAACAAAGCTATAGAAACAGTGATCTAACTAGCTATAAAAGATAAGATGAAAAGCCAATCTCCTCTTTATTCCTTAACACCACTACCATTATTTTACCAATGCTTCCAGAACTCTTCTTTAAACAAATCCTAGCTAAATAATTCACTTACAGAATGCACTTAATTTTGTTTGAGCTAAGAAAATGTATTCTCCACTGCTGCAACTTACATCAGCATGAGTAAACAGACACCCTTTTCTTCAAAATACATCTCATAGCAAAGAAGTTTTAAGTTGCAGTACCTTTCACTTCTTTGAAAGATCTAAAACAGATTCACTTTAAGGCACATACATGTCTGGATGGGGACTGCTCCTCCAGAACTATAAACCATACAATAACTGAAAGGAAATTTTACTTACCACTTTAGTGAACAGAATTATGGTCTTTTCTAGACGATCTCTGCATATGCTTTCTGCTCTTATACTTCTACCTGGTAAATCAGACATTTCATGACTATAATTTTTTAGACTTTCATTTTCTTTCTGGATAGCCAAGTTTTAAATAATTAACACTGGAGAAGAACTTATTTTTACTGTAGTTAAGAGACAAGCTGAGACTGAAAAAAGTTCTAGGGCAAAATAAATTCCAAGTCAAATTCAAGGTAATGAGTACTGGGAAGAAGAAATCTTAAACTGTTTCTCTCAACGGCAGTGAAATTCACTGCACCTGATCAGACTCTAATAATTGTGACATCATTACAAGAAAATTCAATGATAAAAGGCAGTGAAAGTAATGCAAATAAATGCCAGTATAGACAAAAAATTTATGCATTGAATATATAAAGATGTCTTTTTAATAAAACTATTGATGCATACTATTATGTGCTTTCTTAGAAAAAAACTCCACCTTAAAGAATAATATATTATGGACCCTAGAGAACATTCTGAATTAGGAAAAATCAAAAACAAAAACAACCTGACAAAACTTTTATTAAAAACAAGAAAAACCAGAAAGGGCCATCTTGAAGGCATACAGGCAGAAACACAACATAATATAAACACTAATCTTGCTTTTGCAAAACAATTTACTGATTAAAAAAGTGGAAATGGGAAGGTTCAGCTCAGTTCTTGTCTTAGAACAGAGAAACCATAGTATTCTAGGGGACTACAATAAACAGCAAACTTCAGTATGGATTGGTTTCTTAAATTCCTTCTATTCAACTCTGCACCTTTCTTGTTAAAAATGAAAGAAGACCCAGAAGAAGCCTTACTGTAGCATAGTTAAAGTGGCAAATGGGGGCAGGTTCCATCTCTTCTAAAAATGAGGCTCAAAGCCCATTTTAAGGTCAGCCCTTTTACCAAAGTACCGGCCCCTGAATCCATGAACTTCATCAAAATATCAAAATTACATACAACTTATTTTTTAAAAATTCTTCCTATTCAGTTCAGATATCTACTCTAGTAAAAACTGTTGTTGAAATATGACACCAAATACAATTTTGGTGTGATTTTAGTCTACCGATATAAAAATACACTTTTACTGAATTCCTCTTTGATAGTTTCAGCAGCATTTAAAGAAATAGTTTTGACTTATACAAAAATACCTTGCACCTAAATGATTATTGTTGATACACTAGCCTGTATATTTTCACGCAGCTTGTAATATTTAACAAATACAAAGAAAAATAGTCAGATACTTACTACACTGCAGAAACTGTTTCAGCCGTTCAAATACAGCATGTAGAAACCCCTGAAAAAAAAACATGTCTTTGAAAAATAAAGCTTATTCTGCAATGTATGAGAATTATGTCAGACTGAAGTCATGTGTTACCAGCTCAGACATGACCTCATAACTTTTAAGTGAACTCTGATTATTTTGAACAATTTCCTCAAGAAATTAACAATTAGCTAGGAAGCAGACTGCATAGATGACACATTTATTCAGTTCTACCCTGTTCTCAGCTTCCTAGTGTAGGCTGTAGGTCATAGGTACTTAATTCAGCACTGGAGGTTAAGGAAGGTGCTTGGGTTTCTTTGTCTGATGCTACCCTCTCCTTGAGCTGCAGAGCACAGACTTTTACCTCAAACAAATGTGATATGACAAGCACGGCATCAAATTCATCACTAAATGAAATGTTCTTAATGGGGGAGAGGAGAGCACATGTAAGACATCTTTCAGGAAGCAACAAGTGTCACCATCATGTGGTGCATAAATTGGAAAGGGAGTATTTTCTTTCTTTAAACATGATTCCATTAGTGTCATAGTGTTTAGAATCCATACAGGATTTGAGAGCTCTTGACTGAGGGGAGGATAACTTTGAGAGAATGTTGTTTGATCTTCCTTTGCATAATACAAATGTGTGCCTTTCAACAATTTTCAAACACAGCTCTAACAACACCTGAAATCATCACAAAAGACTTACTAACCTGGAACTAGAAACGCACTTACCATCACTTCTGCATTCCAATGAGGTTCTACAAAGCCATGGACTGTTAATTTCCGAAGCACTAGGAAAAAAAAAATTACTTGTGTAGCTATTCATTAGCTCCTGTGTCAACAAATTTCAGAATACAATTCCACTTCCCATGCCTTTCTTTCAACTCAATGCTTTAAAAAATATACATAATTTTAGGTCTCAGATGCCTAATCCATACCTAACATTCACCTTATTGAAATTACTTTAAAATACATCTTTTGTAAAATAATGAAGAGAACTCCAAGAATCATTCAATCAGGAAAAATTCTGCCAAACTCTAAAATACTCAACTCCTGAAAGATCCTGGAGTAGGGAGAGGGCCAAGTACAGTCTAGTAAGGCCCATAAGGCACTTATAAATTCTCTCAGGTTTATCCCTGCTAGTAACTCAAAAAAGAAACAATTCAGAACATGTGTTATCTACATTGAAAACACTGTATACAAAAACCTCAGTCGTTTAAAGCAGCAAATTATCAGGATATGCATTTACTCCATTCACAAGCCTCTGAGCATCAACCTAAAACATAAAACTAACTGCTAAGGCTAGCTTTTCCCTGGACACAGGATGAATTTAATGGAATGAAACCTGTAGCTCAGCTTCCTCAATTAAGAAATGCAAACCTAAATTAAAAGACACATATGAAAACGTCCTCTTTTGCCACCCACTTTCCAACCTCCTAGACAATGACTTCTTACAACATGCACACTGGAATGCAGTTTCTCAAATACTGAGAAACAAGAGTACTTTCCCCCCCTTCTGAATGAACAATCCTCGGTCTGCCTTGCTAACACTACAGGTAAAATAAACCAAGAATAAAGTTATTCCCAATGGGCATGGCTTTGTTAGAGAGTGGGAGCTATTTACCAAAGAAGTTCTACACGTACCCTGTGAAGAAAGTTATTTGATTCTTTACCCTTAACATCATTCTATATTATTACCTTTCAATGACAACAAGGTCCTTTCAAGTGAATTTGCAGCAGCAGCTTCATCCCCGGTACAAATTTGCTGTAGGAATGTATCTGTATGATGATTCCACAAGGAACATGCAAAGCTATAAATACTTGATGAAAGCTGCAAAAGGAAGATCAAACATGTATTCTGTTTCCGGAATTTTGCTATACCATAATAAATCCCTAAATTTTAAAGGCTGGTTTAGACCCTTAAATATTTAATCCAGCTTCGTGTATGTATCACAGGCCACAAGGTTTAATTTGCTTCATTGTTGTAATTAGTTGCACTAATCTAAAAATATTTTTCAGAAAAATTATTTGACGATGTTAGTATAGGCTCACCGGTTTCCCTGACTACTTGGGTCTATGACTCTCACCTTAAAGAAAACTATACAGGGCTCTTTTCTTACCTGATTTTCAGTAAATACAGCTGCTGGTGTTTAATATGGTATGATGCTGCAAAGAATTATCAGGTTTCCTCATCACCTCCTCTCCCACAAAGACAAGCTGCCCATCTTACAGTTAAATTAATGTCTGAACCAGCTTACTCTGGGAAACACTTAGCCCTTACAGACGCAATAATATTGAACAATGCCTGCTCCAAAACTAACTTAACTTTGTTGATAGCTACAAACACTGACTTTTTCTCTCAGATTTTTTTAAAACACAGTATGACCAGTAATTTCTCATCAGTAGAACTGAACAAAATTCAAACTTAATTCACATTACAGTTCACACACAGTGCTTAACCGATAAAGATATCTAAATTGCAAACAGAAGATAAAGGTTTTCTCAATCAGTTATGGCAGCACTTGACAGCTTCATAATTACAGAAGTCTGCAATTAGTCTGCTACACCTTATAGCAATGGAGTCAAAAGCACATGACCTGTTTATTTAGTTGCTTTGACTGAGTAAAGGTTAGTAAAGGTTCCATTTACAAGTCAGTCTTCAATGCCTCAGATTCCTGATGGTTAAAACTTCATCTAATTGATTATATAGACAGAAATTTCTACATAGCTAAATAAACAGCCTTCATTTTCAGTGCTCACTCCTTTAAAATGAAGGAATATATGAAAATTTCAAAAATTCAAGAGTAACATGTTTGGAAAAAATGTTTAATTCACAAAATTCAGTTAACTGTATTACATTGTTGGCCAACTCCAAATGGGTTTGGAGATGCATGGCCTAGAGCCAAAGTTACATCTGTGTTCTAATCAGTGGATTTTTACAGCGGAGAATGCAAGCTAAATGACACAAGATTTGGCATTTGCATTCACATCTTGCCTTTTAATTAACCTAAAGAGATGGCGTGGAAAAACCTCAAACACATTCCGGCTGACGATAAAAAAATTAAAATATGGTAGTATGGAAGTCTAAAACCCAGTATTTCCCAAAGACTATACTGAGTTAAGAATTCGGAACACACTTCCAAAAAAACTCTATAAATTCCTAGAAAAGTATGATCATGTACATCATAAGGCTGATACGCAGATACTGTTCTGTAGATGAATCTCTGTTTCTTTACACAAATTAAGAGAACATTCAAACTGCATGCAAAATTAATGAAGGTCTCAAACATCTCACTCAGAAACAGGCTTTCAGTTATTCCACAGCATGCAGTCACCCACAACGTAAGAGCACTTCTGTTTCAAAGAACAGATGTTAAAGTCCACAGATGTGCCATTAATGCCCTGCCAGCTAAATTCAGGAATAATCAAGCATGTACAATACACAGTTTGCATGCTTTAAAATACTGCATCACATTACTTACATCATAGAAAAGCTTCCTGTCTGCAGCAAGCCGTTTGGATGCCAGGGTCTTTGTAACATGGTAAAATGTAAGTAGCGCCCTGTGTTGTTGAAGATCATCCTGCACCTTCACAGACTCTACAAGAGTGGGTATAAGTTCTGGCCATTGCCTCGGGCAGTCCACTCTGGCAACTTTGGCAATCAGTACAGAGATCTGAGTTGCTATCTGCAAAAAAAACCCAAAAACACACAGACACCACTAAGCAAAAGGGCATTTAGGAAATGAATAATTGTGAGATCCACAGCCAAATAAAACCTGAACCAAAAAAGACTAGTATGGATTGCAAGATTTTTGTGTGCTTTTCCTCAAGCAGTTTTTAAGTTTGCTGAAGGCAAATAAAGGAGAAAATGTATTCTGTTTGTAGCAAGTATTTACATAAAATGCTAAACCTAATACCTTGTTTAAATTTTATATGAAGACTAGTAACTGTATTTATTCTAGAAATCACATAAATGAAGAAACAAATATTTGGGAACCACTTTTTACTTATTCATCTTTTATCACTTTGTACAACCATACACATATTACTCACAATTCTGCTCAACCTAACTTTTAGATAGAGCCATTCCCAGCCCCAGGCACACTTATGTGAAAGCTTAAGCCCCATCCCAGTGACTGGAATTGAGACTCTCTCTTGCTCCTGATCTCCAGAACCACAGGCCAGGGGCACCTGCACCACTCATACCATCTGAGTTTGGTTGCTGGAGCCAAATCCCACTCGTGCCAGTCTTGCCAGCAGCTGGAACATGGTCCTTGCAGCACACATGCATGATGAGCAGTGAGATTACACAGTAAGATGGGTAAGAGGTGTAATCAGAACATAGGACACAGTAGTCATCAGGCACAGGGTTTGTTCAGACACAGGTACAGACCACTCATGGTTTATACATGACTGGCCCTGCTTATGCCCTCTGTTTATTCTACACTTGGCTGCTGTGCAACTCCCTTCCCCTAAACATTCCTTAACATACTTTGTATGGCCCCTCAAAACCCTGCCTCAAATACCCAAAAAATTTCACATTCTTGTTTTCCCTGTCCTTATCCCACTCTAACTGAAAAGGTCCTTGACTGGATTAGTGAAGCAGACACTCTCTCCTTCAACACACTAGAACAACCATACTGCCAGCGTGGGGAAGAAGTCACCCTCTTGGGCTATCTGTCATGGGTTAGTACAGTTTAGTTTTTAGTTATAAAAGAATGTAAAATAATTCTCCAGGTTCAAATTGCTTTTGAAGAGACAGAGACCTATCAGAGAGTTAGTTAGAATATTGACATCTACTCTGACCACTGAAATTGTTGGCTGCGGCTTTGGGAAGTACTATATAAAATCCCTTGATTTCCTGTAGGTGGGGTTTTTTCCTTCTTCCTTTGGCCAGAGAGAGACAGGTAACATTGAGCTGGGGCTGCTGCTCTCCCCTTTTTTGGGGGGAGCTGGCCTGAGGCCTGGCCGGGTTCCATCGGCTCCTGGGTGAAGGGGGGGAAGGAGAAGTTGCTGTCTTGTGGCAGCCGCTTTCTTCAAGTCTCCTTAGAGCAGAGAGGGATCTCTGCTGGGCCCTGATGGGAGCTATGAGCACTGTCTGGGCCGAGGCCACCCCAGTTTGCACCGAGGGGTGGACTGAGAGGGCATTTATGATCTTGACTGAGTTTTTTTCCTAGACTGCCCAGGTGCTCCAGTTTCTAATGTTTCTACGTGAGTTTTTTCTTATCAGCTCGGCCTTGAACATCTAACACTAGGAGCTACAGAGAGTGAGAGACAAAAACTCTGAGCAGATTTAACTCTTTCCTGGCAACATGAAGCTTCCAGAGCTTGGCCCTTCTCTGAGAGAATAAGAAAGGACAGAGTGAACATAAAGGAAAAAAGCAGCATGAAGTCAGTAGCAAGAGTGAAAAGACTTAAGACAGAGGGTTGAAGAGCTGGTTGTTCTATTCTTACTTGAGCCATGGAAATGAACTCTATATTTAGGTCATTCCTTTAAATCATGGGAAAGATATGCATTTGGGGAGATGAATGTTTTAATTTGTGTGTAGATTTAAGCAAAGGTGTTTGTGATGAACTAAGTAATATCCTATAAGATGCTTGAACAGAGATAAAGATGAGAAGCCCCCTGCGCCAGTGAAGAAGTGAGAAAATATCTGTGTACCTTGAAGTGAAGAATCTTTTGCTTTAGAGTTACTCATCTTTAAAAGGTGACACCCCAGTATACAAAAGTCTAAGACCCATGACCCATAAACAGCTTGGGAAACTGCTCCTAGGAGGGTCACAAAGGCAGGTTTCTCTGGGCGGTTGTTTTTGTGACAGTTTAAAACCCACAAGAGAACTGTTCTAAGTTGTCAGTGGGATCCATGACTCAAGAGGATACTCTTCCCCTAATGAACTGATGAAAAACTATTATCAGATAGTGAAACTGACTGAAAATTACAAGTTTTGTTTCTTTATGTTGTTTGGTAAAAAGTGAACAGTTTTTAAGGAGAGGGAAAAGTTTTTTTGAAGTTTCATTCAATTTTAGTTTTTTTCCAACTTTCTGTTTTTCTATTCTTTTAGTGTAAGTTAATAAGCTATTTGTTAATTTTAAGGTTAAGCCTGCTTTGTTTTTCTCCTAGTCTCTCTCTCACAAAAAGAGTAAGTACCAAGACCAAAATTTAGTAAATGTAAAACCACTGCATTGAGTAGTGTTTCTGCCCAGTTTAAAATTAAACCTATGACACTATCAGAAGAAATCCAAGCAATTTACAGCCCTAAGAAGAACAGAGCTATGCTCTTCCTATTACTGCTTCCCGAGCTGTTTCATCTGAAGTCTGACAACCCCAGCAAGTTTTCTGCAGTATTTATTCCTACCATGCTGCTTAGTGAGGAGAATTGCTTCAGGAAAATGATGTCAACATTCTCAAGGAAGAGGTGGGAGCCCTACTTAATACCAGATCAAACTGGGGATCAGAGAGAGGTAATAAATTCTTCTCCCTGTGTGATACAGAGGCAACCTCCCTCCCAGAAAGGCCTAAAGTACTTTTAGCTTGAGGACTGGCTTTTTAAATGGAGAGAAAGAGAATTTGCTGTCATACATCTGAAGAAGTACTTTATTCCACTGTTCCCTCCATATGCTAAGTATCTTCAGAGGGCATGGAAATTATGCTCTCAGCAGATGGTATGTTCTCTCTTTCCTCTCCACTTCCCTTGGAAGTCAAGTTGTATCATCACATCTCCATACTACGCCTATTTCTCACTTTTTTCTGTTGTTTTTCTTTCTAAACAAGAGTCATAATTTTTTCTGCCTTCACTGATGCAAAAAGCACAAGCAGATAGCAACTGTGTTATGAACTATCTGTGACTGGAAAAATGCAGATATCAGGAACACAGGATATCAAAACTCAGACATACCAAACAGGCTGGGAAATAAACAAAATATTCCTCTGAAAGGAGGAATACCTCCTCAGGATACCTACAACACAGACTGAGAAGCAAGGGGAAAGAAAGGGACATGGACTCTGTAAACATATTTCAGTATCGCACATAATTTTTCATGCAATTATCTAGACTGCTGCCATAAAAACACACAGAAGTCTCTACATGTTACAAAATGACATCACAAAAATCAAAACATGAAGCCAATAGCCTTTAAAATGTCAGTTAAAAAGGTTCCAATCTCAACTGCAATTGCGGTCAGAGAACTCCAGAACTGTTCATCAGCAGTGGCATTTTTAACTACAAAACACGCTATACTATCATCTTAGCAGGCAACCTGACGAAATTAAAGAATATATGGAAAAGGTATTGATAAAAAGTTTTAGTTGCTTTACAAACAATGCAGTTAATATTAGAGTTTTATAATTAATTTGCCTATTTATACATGAAAAAACCCATACCAACTTCAAAATTAAACGTCATAAATTATATGCTACCAAGAAGAAGCATAAATGACATGCACTATGGTTCAGCTTGACATACTTCACTGTTCTTTTTGGTTAAAAGACAGAAACAAGGAATATTTGGTCGTACTGTTTACATTGAAACTATACCTCCCAAACAAATTTTAAATTCTTTAAATGCTATCTTAAAAATTGCATTTGCAATGAAATTTCTTAACTCTAGTCAAAATTGTCATTTGACAATGGGCTTCTACAAAGACTAAATTACCCTAATTTTGATAAACTGCTCTAATCCTGAAAGTTACATTAATCCTGTCAAGAAATCCCAAAAAGTTAAAACTGAACTGTCTGCAGAACAGGAGTTTATTTCCAATGTGTCTTCTTCTTAGTCTTTACCTTATGCCTATCATTTCTGTATTTTCTTGACAAAGTTATTTAGGATGTAGCTCAAAATATTAGCAAATACTTCCTTGCAGAATCTTACATGATAAAGAAGTTAGAAGATTGATTCATTTAGTATGTACATATTCTGTGCCCCTAACATTAAACCTATACCCAACACAATAACAAATTCTTATTCTGATCAAAATCATAGCTTACAGTTAGTCACTTTATGTAACAAAAGACACTATCACACTGAAGATTTATTAAGCTTACTTAAATTTACTAATGCTTATGTAACTAGACATGTGACAGCAACACTGCTTAGGTGGGTTTATGCAGCAGCAATCTCAACAGCTCATTCCTGCTATGCCACTGCCACACTTCCTTGTATGGCTACACTCGGAGTCAGGTAAGAGAACAGACACAGCTGAAAAAAAACCAAAAAATCACTCTAGGAAAGGTTATTCTTGAGCTATCAATTCCCTGAGCCATTTCACCAAATGGTTCCATAAACAGCAAGGGACAACAAACTGCCACTGCAACACCAAAAGAAACAAACCAGAGAAAAAAGATATTGTTTCCAACCAAAGTGTCTCTATAATTCAGTGAATTATGATGTATGGTAAAAGACCACATTTCAAGATCTGTCTGAAAAGCAATATGTAAAGTACAACTTCATTATTATAATTAAATACTCTGTAAAGAAAGAAACAAAGCTATCTATCAATACAAGCATTTCTTGAGAGAGTAATACACAATCACCACTAACCTGATTCACTGGCTCATTAAAGTTGGTGATAAGTCCAGCACGCAATGTAGTTTTTTCTTCTTCAGAAAGAGCGCTGCCAAGATATATTTATTAAAATATTATTTCTTTTCAATTTAAAAGATGTATGTAATTATCAAAAGTACAATCAAAACTAACAACAAAATAACTTAATTTGCTCTTCCACTATCTCAATTATCTTTAAAAAGAGAGGGAACGGTGAAAAGAATACTTATAAGGCATTTTAGTCTCACATTTTGAGACCTGAAGTGACTTTTTTAAAGATAAATGGCAAAAGAGAGTTGACAGAGTGAAATGCACAGATACATATTGAAAAAATGCTAAACTGTACAAAATACAAATGAATTTCTCATAGACAATTGTTATACAGTTATTACTGCCAGAATTAAGGATCTGAACATGACTTGCCCATGTATACTAATGGACAATGGCCAAAAAATGTCCAGAACAAAGCAAACACCGTATCAGAGGACAGCTGTTTTTGTAAAAGCAGTAAGTCTTTTCTATTATAAATCCTTTTTTACAAGCAAGTAATGTATTTACACTTAAAAGTACAGATCCTTTGAAAATTATGTCCTTGTGTGAAAAGTATGTTGATAAATTCTTCATAAAACACAGAGGAAAACAGTGAGCAGGGAAAATTCTAAGCCATAAAGGTTAATTTTTCTTCAAGCGCAACACTGTGGTATCTTAATACTTCATTTTAAGTCACCTTTATCAGTTTAAGACTACAAGTTACAGTATGATACCACTCCTGTACTACTTCAAGAGTATTACTTTACATGATTCATGACATTTTCTTATAATTTCTAGTCAGGAAACACAACACACCAATTTAAAAGAAGTTTTGTTTGTATTTATAGATAACATTATTGGGAAAAAAAGAAAACCAAAACCAAACAAAAAAGTCCCAACACATTTTCATTTACTGATAGCACCTAGAAGGCTGTTCCTTCTTCATAAAAGGCCTGTAAGTTATCACCCAAGATTGCTCAGATGAAATTTTCACCAAACATTGCAATGACTTAGAAGCATGCATGCAAACATCACATCTCAGTGAAGACTAGTGGCTGGAAATTAAGAAGATTAAACACCTCAACACAACCAATTTCTCTTGTCTGACCTCAGGCACAGATATTAAACACCTAGTTTTATATATTGAGGTTTAAATTTATGTCTGAAGCTCCCTAAAGCATAGGTTCTACACTAATCTAGACAAATACTAAAAATTATTATCAAAATAATAAAAAGATAGAGGCAGGAATTGCCGTAAGAACAAACATCTGCAAAACTAGTCCAGTTTTCACCTTCTCTTCGCCCCCTCACAAAACACAAGTACTCACCACTTCCTAGATCAAAAACTTATCATTTGAAGTATAGTACAAAAGGGGGGGGGACAATTCACTGTCTCACTGGTGACTCAAAACTGCACACTAAGTCCTATTTTCCAAGGTGGTAGTTACAGCATTCAAGAGCCACAATTTTATGTTTTATTTTTTAAATCAAGATGTAGGCTTTAAGATTTTTTTCTGCATAAAAATACATTAGGCCTAAAAACATTTTGGTGAAAAATTTACAGAGATTTCAGCAATAGTGAAAGCTTTTGTGCATGTAACTATTTAATTTATTAACCTAAAGCCATGAGATTACATTCCAGGAAAATAAATTTTTGCAGATTTTTCTTTTATATGATAATGCAGGATATAATTTCCACACGTACAGGCATCCTCGAGGTGGTTTCTAAAATTTAAAAGTGCTTATTAATAAAATTTAGAAGTCTATTCTCAGTTAAATGTAGATTGTATAACAACTCAGTTTCAGAGACAATAGAAAGGACCTAAAACCTGCTTTATATAAAAAAATAAAAACCCCTGATTTGCTATATTACTTCATTTACTTTTTGGCCTCACGAGATCCCTAGCCTTAAACACTTTTTTGTAATTATATTAAACTTATCATATGCACAATCTTAAGACCAGCAAGAATTCAGTTCATTACTTACTGAAAACAAAAATGCTGTAATTAAGCTTTTGCCATTGCAGACAAAACAAAGGAAAGAAAAACAGATTCATGAGGATGAACGCCTCAAATACACAAGCTTGTGATAAGCAAAACTGGAAAACAGTGATGAATAATAATAATAATAAAAAAAAAAATCTAAGAAATCGGTGTCGTTGCAAGTGTGACAGAGTCCATGAAGGCTTGCCCGAGCGAGGGTGGAGGAATTCACCGTGGAACGGCACGGGTGACATCTGCCGGAGAACAGGGACACCCTCAGCCCCCGAAGGACACGCACAGACCGGCACCGCTGCCCACAGCCTCCCCCTGCGCCTCGCAGGAAAGCCAATTCCACTACTCCAGCTATAAAAGTTACAGGCGGGTGAGAAGCTAGGGAGAATATGCCTCACTGAGCCAGCCTTCAGCATTGAATTATACACGCCCAAAAATTAAAAAAAATTAAACTACACAGGAACTTCTATACTACGCTGCAGTCATTCACCATTTGCAAGTTCAACAGTACTTTGATCTTTCTCTGTGGTTGTGGCATGCAATATACATCCAAATACTTAAACTATTGTTTTGGAGCTTCTTTTAAAAAATAAGTCAGATATTTTGGATTTGGATTTCTTGTGAGGACTCGTCACACAAGTAAAAACATATTGTTCAAGTTGCTAATTTGTCACCTAAATAAGAGAACAAAGTCCACAAGAGACAGGAACACAAGTAATTGTCTGTAAAATCAAAACCAGGTTCAATTCTTGAGTTTAAGACAAACCATTTCTGAAAAAAATAAAAACCGCATACAAAATCATCCTGTAACACCAGCTTTTGAGGAGGTTGACAAAAAAATTTTAAAAAGAGGCCAAATTGTGCCTGAAAAGAGGCTATGACAACCCTAGGCTCTTCCCCACAGCTATATGAAAAGCTCCCTGAAAAAGCAAGAGGCAGGAAGTTCATAGGCTCATCTTCAAAATCACTCTCACTGGAAAATGCGATTTTAAGCCTGATTTGTACATCAAAATACGCTCTGATGTATTACTATGGACGGAGAGGGGACGGCTGCTGAAGTGAGACATGAGAAGAAAGACAAGATTTTTGCAAAGACAACAAAAATGCAGCCTCTACAATGAAGCCTTCAAAAAATTGTGACATTCAAAGCGTGATTGGTTCACAAAATAACGTACAGAGAGTTTTGTTTAAATCAGGATTTCTCAAAATGACCTCAACATATACTAAGAGAAATGTGGTTTCGGTGAGTGCTGACAAAATATCATAGCTAATAAATTAGAAAGAAAACCCGTTGGACACAGACTAAAAATTTAGTATGCATTACTCCATTGAGCCCTTAACAGTAGTCAACACTTTTAAAAATTTATTTTATTCTTTAATTGCATTAAACTAGTGGCAGAAGACTTAGAAATGGGGAAAAATGGGGTTGCACTGGAAATTTAATATAGATTTAATCCATGGAATCTTTGAAGCCAAGAAAAAATTATTTTTAAATTATATTTACTTTAAAACAACAGGAAAACTACATTAAAATATTTTTGTTTAATTTTTTCTTCAAACAGTAAAATTCTAGTCTTTAGTTCTGCAAGAAATAAACTGCTTTTTTTACCAGAAATGCTAGTGTCTAAAAATATTAACAAATGGAAAGCAAAATCCTGTTAACCAGAAATGTGATATAGATATAGATATTGAGATATATATATGTAGAGAGAGAGAAAGACAGAGAGATATATATGTGCCACCTTTCATGAAAAAGATGGTATTTTCCTTTCATACAAAAAAGAACCCAAATGCTTGCGGATTTTTTGCAATCATATACGAATTCACACATAGAAATACTCAAGTGCTTTATGCAATAATGAAGGAGTACTACACTACTTAAAATGTGCTGTGGATACAGAATTTTATAGTTTTTCCCTCTTTTTGTAGGTCTTTGGAAAAGCTTACGATGGAAGCCAAAATACACTGAACTATCTTGAACAATAAACAATAAAATCATACTTTTTATCATAACATTACCTTAGATTTGTGACCCAGAAAAACTATCTAGAATTCCACCTAATACCCTACATCTGACAGTGACAGTCCCACCTATTACTAGCACTTAAGAGAGACTGAACACTTGCAAGCCCTTATGAGTTCTGGAATTGAAACTCTTTGTGAAATCACACCTGTTTTTAAAAGAAAAATAAGCACTTCAAACAACAGACTGGGAAGCATATAATTCTACAGGTTAGATATTAAAATGGCACTTTTGGTAATTTTTAAGTAAATTACATGGTGCTCATGGAAAGTACTTATCTTCTTTGTCATGCATTATCAGCACACACATATCAGAACAACAAAGAATGAAGACCTGAACTTTTACTATGATAACTACTGTTTCTTTCCCATGTACACATTCAATACAAATCAGCTTAAGCAAAATGAAATGTCTCTCTCACTCTCCAAGAGACTCCCTTTCACTTCTGCCACTATCAGTAAATCCAGGTGTTAATGTTAATTTAACTGCATCACCTCAAAACCTATTATCTATGAAACAGCCTTCTAATTCAGTTCTCAAAAGTAAATCATGAACAGAGTCATAAGAAGCAATATAAAAACATGTTTGAAGTTGTCAGTTTGAAGCAGACAAGTTTGAAGCATGTTTGAAGTTGTCAGTTTCACCACAACTTCTAAAGTAACTTTTATGAACTAAGGATCTTGCAGGTTTTCCAGTCTGGCAACCATAACAAAGCCAACTCTAAGATGGTTAAATGGAAGAACTCAAAACTTACTGTGGTGCGACACGTCTCCAATACCGATCAATTCCATTTTTAAAGTACAGCACAGCTAGCCATCTTACATTCACATCCAGGCTATGATTTGTAA
>JANEHK010000031.1:6464828-6477312 GCA_025960845.1 Tachycineta bicolor | reverse complement strand
AAAAAAAAAAAAAAAAAAAAAAAAAAAGTCAAAAACTGCTCAAGACACCAAGAGCAAGACAGAAATTGTCAACATATGCCCAAGTTTACACAGAAATACCTCTGTGATATGTGTGTACATAAACAAAAAGCCTTCATCATCATTTGACAGAAATGTGAAAACACTGTGCTAAACATACATTTTTAGAGATTAAAAAATGTTTAATATTAGTAGAAATTCTGATTTATTTTAAAAATAACAATATATAAGGCAAACGTATTGTTAATCTTGTCTGGCAGAAAAGGAAACGTAACAGTGGTAATTACTAGAATCCAACAATTTTTATATTCTTTAATGATACAGCTCTCAGAAGTTTGTGCCACTGCAGAATACAGGACAATTCCTTATTCTAGTCAGAATCCAGTCTTCAGGCTATTTATTCATTATGTTGTCCTATGCCAAGAACCATCGTTTCTACCAATACCTCTTGTAAAACAGCAACCTGGTAGGTCTGAAATTCTCAAATTCAACCATGCTTATCCTAGGAAACTAGTTTCTACCAATAAAAAGCTATATGCCTACAGATACATACATACATATGTGTATGTACACACAGACAAGCACAGAGGATTTATTTTGAACGCTAAAGTTGTAAAATTAACTAACCAAGAGAAACGAAAATAAAGGCAGGCTATTGAATCTCAGCATGGGTACTTTTTGCAGTGCATTATTCGGGTTTATATTGCATTTCATTTTTATATTGGATTCTGTAATGGTTTCTTCTGTACCATCACATATCACAAGGTTTGTCTCTGCTCCTCCTCCCTGCCCATCTTCCTATACTGAAATGTAATCCAACTCTGTTCCACTCCCACCTTGTCCCTGATTGGGTAGTGGATTGTCCATGCCTCTGCGCCCTGCCCCCTGCGTAAAAGCCCTGGGAGAGAGCGGAAAAATCTCTCTTGCTCTTGGGATGGGGACAGGAACTGGACTGGGCTCCTGACCCTGTGGGGGCAGGAGCAGAGACTGAATAAAGCTGTGATTCCCCCTGGACCAAGGACAGAGTCTTTCCTTTTGTCATCAACAGATGCCTGCTCCCACTAAAGGAAAAGATTTGCAGCTTCTCTGGGACCTTTTGGGACCTTGAAGGGAAAATTCCTTCTGGCGTGGTTTCTCTCACAAGCTAGCTGAGGCAAAAATGGAACACGGGCTCCAGGGGAGAGAGAGACACTTCAGGTGCTACTCTGAACGGCAGCTCTCCACACGCTTTTTACTGCATCAGATGGATCCTTCTCAAGGGATGAGACATCATTGCTCCCTCCTTTGATGAGCAAGCATGTGTGAGCTAAGTGTTCTTACTACACAGCACACAGCAGAAAGAGTGCACTGCTTGTATTCATTGCTTTTAGAAATCCAGTATGAAGGGACCTGAAAAATGTAGGGATTCTGGTCAAAAGCATCTGCTACTTTTGGGCACCACACCTGCAGACATATAAACAAATCTTTCAAATAACTCAGCTGTAGAAACCTAGGACCTCATTTTCACTATGGATTCAAAACCTAACTTTTTCTCAGAATCTACTTCTATTAATGGTAACATCTTTCTACAGGTAATGGCCACCCTCCCCCCCTAAAAAAAAACAAAACCTAACACACTCCAATCACTAGAAAGTAAACAGACTTACATACCAGCAATGATATCGACTTCAAAACTAGCAGACTGTAGAAAAGTATCAGAAAGGTGGTAGCTCACCAATAAATACACATAACATGAAAATGATCCATATGTACTATGGCCTCCTTCCTCAAAGCTCATTTAGGAAGACAGACTGAATCTCTAAAAGACTTGACCTCTGCCAAATGCAACTTAAGCATATTAAAATACGAACAGGTAACTTTAAACACCACTTTTGTATCATAAAAAAACATTTCAAAATAAATGAAACAGGGAAAACGTAAACTATTTGTACTGAAACTTCCACTGACCTTACAAACAACTATTCCTCTCCTTGCTAAAATATTTAGCAGAAGCAAAACTTCCACACATAAAAAACACCTTAAGACTAGACCAGGCCTAGAAAAAAAATAATAAAAAAAGACCAAAGAATCTACACAAAAATAAGTAGAACTTGTCTTTATACTGTGTATCTTCACAGGAACTTCCTAAAACATGAAGTATTTAATGTAACAGTAATGCTGTCATAGAAATAACAGGAATTAAGCTAATATACAAACTGATATTCTTTTCAAAACCACCCAATCTATCGCTGAAACAAAAGAGATACGTAATACCTTCAAAAGAGAAACACAGAAAACTAATGATAACAACTCCACTAGGAACTAAAAGTGGTAGGATCAAGGATGCATGTCCCACACTTCTGTATGATCTCCTCTACTGACTGTCCCAGAAGCAAGTGTATCTTACAGTAATTGTATTACTTGCCACATCCCAGAGACATCAGCTGTCTTACCCACTCTCCATTTACATTTACCTGTTACCCAGCACCCTTTTCTGCTCCATCAAGAAGGTGCTGACTATTTTCCCTCTCAGACAGCCTATCTGTAATGATCATGTTAAACAAAGAAGTAGATATTTTACTTGTTTACTTTGGAAGACTACGTTGATATCTCATACTTAAAGAAAGACTGATGTGGCCCCAACAAATCCACCTAGCTATGTAAAAGAATTATCAGCATTTGATCCTCTTTGATAAGCATCATTTACCACAGAGCTACACTATGGCAAAGGCAGTGCATAAAAGGAAATAAGACAGCTTCAAGTATCATCTTCTACTCCTTTCCCTAAATCCTCGGGCTTGCCTTGAACTTTCCAAACAAATGAGAGGTCTACAAAGAACAGAACAGATATTTGTAGTAAAAACATTTACTTATGTTTTTAAGACTATTACAAGCATGCATAAATATCAGAGAATTTTCAAGTGTCTTTGCTGAAATAGATTTCCTTTTTTACTGTGTTGTCATCACTTTGACCACACTAATGCATCCATTTTACCAATGGTCGTAAGTATTTCAGAAGTATTCACCTCCTCCATTCCAAGATCTTATTACCACAGCCAGTTCAGCTTATCTCTCTGTGAGACTCCCTCCACTAACATGAAAACAGACCCAGAGAGGTGTCACACAATGCAAGGGAAAGCATGAGGGAACTTCAATTAAAATGTTCATGAAGTATCACCTCCACAAAAATGAAAAGATTATTACTGCCTTGGTATATAAAAGGGTCCCTTCCTTTTGAGGTAGTAAAGGAAATTCTTTTGACAAGGGCTCTCTTGGCCTTCTACTGTCAGAATCCAGGGCATTTCTTTGGTCGTCCTGGAAGGTCTGAAGACCTGGACAGGGGTGTCTGGGAGCCTGGCACAGAGCCCAGAGGGACACTGGCTTTGATCCCAGCCCATGGGAAAGGCTTCCTGCACTGCAAGATGAATTACAAGCCAGGAGAGTGTGAAAGATAGTAGTTTAGCTTATCACAGGATGAAAAACAGTGGTTTTTGGTTTTTAGTATGGAAGTGGATGGGAGCAAGATGGAAGATTTGTGGCATTGTCTCCTGCATCTTCTTTCTTCTTCCCTCACTCCATTTCAGCAGTGACGTTGGCACAAAGCAGTTTAAGGAGATTGGGTCAGAGTAGAGGTGACCTCTTTAGTATAAGTGATAGGTATTGGTAAATAACTATAAACAAAGAACACGTAACAATTAGTATAAGAGGCAGCGACAGCCCAGTGTGGGGGGAGTTGTCAGATGCCCGAGCAGCTGCACAGATCTTAGCTGGGCACACAAAGAATTGTGAGAGAAGAAATAATAAACAAATGGCGCAACCTTGAAAATCAGAACCTGAAGACTCCATCTCCTTCTTGAGTCTGGCTCAGGGCTTTGCAGAAGGCAAAGGACTCTAAAACCACCTGAATCTCGGGAGAAACACCCAAGATTCTACCATCTACAATTCACAACACGCCAGTAGAAGATTTAGCACTATGACAGAGCTAGTCGTAATCCAGCTAGAGGCTGGATTTCCACCTTCTGAATGGCTAGGAAGAGAGCTGACTTTGAGACAGGAGTGACATATCACTGTCATATCCCACCTACCACATTCTTCAGCATAAGGATTCTATCAGATAGACCATGACAACTCAGGGCTTCTCTCAGCCAGAGGTCATGGTTCAACTGTATGCTAGAGATCAGTACTCAAAATTATTCAGAGTTTGCTTAATAGCACTTTTCCACTTACCAACAAGACTGAATAAAAACCTGGCTGTGTCTCCCACTGCTTCAGTTGTTCCTCAGCTGGCTTCAGCACTGCAGTATCTTGGCTAGTAGCTTGTGTCAAGACTTGCAAAACAACAGTGCTAGCACTGTTGAGATCCATGAAAATCTGAAAACATTAAAAAGGAGAAAAAACACTTAAGGAGAAAAAAAAAATGCAAATACAGACAGGTATTTTCCACTCATATTATCTAAACACCCCATGCTCATTTTTCATTATACTACAAGGAATAAAGATAGCATGACACCCATCCACAGGCAGTTTTGGTACAGTGATAGAATTATTTGCTTTCAGAAATCTCTCAGCAGAAAGAGCAAGCATTAAATCTATCATTACAAGCATATTTGCTAGATTTGAGGAACTGCATGAAATATTTTGATTGTAAAACACTTAACCTCTTGTGAAGCACAGCAGCTAAGAGCAGAACTGCAACTAGAGACGGTTATTCAGCTGTAAGTGAAGTAAACCATGAGGTTGTCTGAAAGAGGCAAAGATGCAGATTATCAACATTTTTAAATTTTCTTTTCCTTCAAGAGAGAAAAACACATTCATACAGTTAAATTCTATAACTCAAATCCATCAAAACAGTTAATATTAAAAAAGAAAGCATTAAGTCTCACAATTATATAAAACAGAATTTTCCTCAATATATTTGGTTTCCTTAGTATTTAGCACACAAATGCTAAATGCATAACCAGCTGAACTATGAATGTATTGTCAAACTTCCAATGTATATACGTCCTTATGCACCCTTGTACTCTATGAAGGCAAAACAAAACACGGCCCTCAAGATGACAGAGATTACATTTATAATGACCACACAAACAACATTATAAGAAGAAAAAAAACCACACATACGAAAAACTGTGAAGTCTGTTTTCTGCTTATAAAAAAAAGATTGGTTAAAGCCCATGTCAACTTTTAGTAACACATGCAACAGTTAAATATTCATACACTTCGGTTTGTAAATAAACAACAAAGAACAGTTTCTCTTCAAAGAAGAGAGAGGGGGAGGTTCAGGTGGGGCATCGGGAGGAATTTCTTCACAGAAAGATTGTAAAGCATTGGAATGGGATGCCCAGAGAAGGCATGGAGTTGTCATCCCTGGAGTTGGTCAAATGACTGGAATTAGTGCATTTAGCACATAATTTGGCATTTAATGCAGTGGTGTATCTGACAAGGTGGTTTCCAACTGTAATGACTCTGATTTGCTTCTGTTTAATGGGAAAAAAAGGTTTATTTTTCCACCTTCAGGAAAAAAAATCACGATTAAAATTGTTGCGGTAACGGTAAGAAACTGGGAAAATGAAATTTATTCTGACATTGGTTTAAATTTTTGATTTTTTTCAAAAAAGTCACCTTAACAGCGAAACTAGCCATAATACTGATGACGGTTTATACCAGTAGTAGCACTGCACAATCAAAAAAAACCAAAAAAACAAAAAAAAAACAAAAAAAAACATTACACCCTTAAAAAAAAAGTTCTTCATCTCCAAATCTCCAATCCTCAACAAAAGCTGACAAAAATTTTAAGGTCCTAAGGTCAAAGAAAATCTACTTTCAAACCCATGAAACACAAAATTACATCTCACTTTACAGCAGTAATTGAACAGGTGACTCCATCCCTGCTTTACACTTCCCATGTGAAGAATCTTCCCATCTTTGTGCTTTAAACAGCTGTGCACAAGGTAGCAGAAGGGAGGTTGCCAACAGGGGTATCTTCTGTGAAAAGCTGCAAGAAGCTTTCCCATGTGTGACAGAGGCAGTGCCAGGGGGCTCCAAGGCACACCTGCCACTGGCCAAGGCTGAACCCACCAGCAACAGTGGTAGCACCTCCAGGATAACATATTTAAGGAGGAAGAAAAACCTGATGGCTTTTGCTTCTAATGGAAATTCATATACTTCATCTAGAACAGTTCTCATTAGAAGACACACTTACTTAACGTAGCAAAATGCAAGCACGAAAAACAGGTTACTTTTTTTTTCAGTTTCTTAGTTCAGAACAATTAGCTGGCAATTCTAAATACAACAACAACAAAAAAAACCAAAAATCAAAGTGAAATATTTGCCTTTTTTTAAAATAATGTTTCTCATTCTTGAAAAGGTTTGTATTTCCATATAAAAACTGGAGCTACTGTTTGAGCTACTGCTCAAAAAAAACTGCATGAAAAATCAAACTAAGCTTAGTGGGTCAGAACAAAAATTTATTTAACCCAATGTTCTTTCTCTGTCAAAACCACAGCAGATACCCACATCAGCACATTTCTATATAATGCTGGTCCGTCATCCATAAAACTCTGGTTCAAGGATTTTCTCTTAAGAGGCAGGGAATTTAACAGCCCTCAAGATTTAGTCTCCAATGAATCTGCAGAGCAGCTTTTTGATCTCATGTAAAGAACAGTCCTCACACAATACTGGATGAGGCTGTCACAAGCCAAAAAGCAAAAATTAATTAAAATATAATAATCTCCCTGAAGATGGGTCAACTTTTTGATAAGGTTTATAAATACTGTAAAATATTTAAGGAAGTGGTATATTCTGTATGATTTCAATAGCAAAAAATTAACTGGAATTAAATTAATACATCTATTAAATGTGGAGCAAATACAAATGGCAAAGATGCAAAAAAGCTGTCTATTGCTACTACTTTTTAAAAATTCCTCTGAACAGTTTCTGTTTTCTTCTAGTAAGTGACTAGTCTTATATTAATTTCTACTTTAAAAAAAAACCCAAACCAGAAAGAAAATAAAAAGAAAGAACTGGTTTTCAACAAACTATTTTGAATCAATGCTTACCACATAAAACTCAAATGTGCATTTTAAGTTAGCTACAAGTAAGTTAAGCTAAAACAAAGAGCTACAGTCACCAAAATAAATTGTATAACCCTCTCCTTCTCCCTGAACCCCTTATATACCCAAAGATGAAAGAAGCAGGAAAAAACGCAGGTTTTGGGTTGGATTAAGTTTCCCAATCATTTTCACACCACACTGCTATACAGGTAAATGTGCTAGGCATAAAAAGGCAGACAGAACAGCAAGCCGTTTTTATTTCATACCCTTGTCAAAATGTAATGTAAGCTTAGAACAAACTTACAAATTGTGACTGAGCCATAACTGCCCACCAAAAGGCAAAAGGGGTGGGATGCTGGGGGCACACACAACAAAAAAACCCAAACAAGCCAAAAAGTCAAGCCATCTAAGCACACTGTCCCACAGAGGACACTACAGGACCAAGGAGGAATATGTGACTTCCAACAATGTCAAGCCATTACAGGCTCAAGTCCTAGCATATAATTTCAACTCTGACAAAGTTAGAGTCCGTACCTTCCCTTCTCACCAACAGGATTTCGCTGGGGAACTTATTCTCTGCATGCGCCTTGTAAGGACAATTTACTCAGGCAGGGAACCAGCTCCTATCTTAGTGGAATCTGCTCAAACTACAGTTTTAATTATTGCCATTACAGATGCACATGTGTAAGTTATTCCTGCAGACAGACGCAGCTGTACTTCAGGAGTTTTAACCCAGATCTCTCCAGTCTTAGTTTGCTGTGATGCCCTCAAACTGCCCTCTTTTTTTTTTTTTTTTTTTCTTTTTTAATTGATGAACCAAGGCTCTTCAGACCCTAATATACACAATGGATATAGAGATGCTCTTAACCACACAGAACTGCAAAGGCTACGAACATTGGCTCTAATGCTATGAGATAAAGGCAATCTTCACCTCTTTCATAATCCGACTTCACCGTTGCACGGGAAAGGCAAAAAGGGACATAGGCTACCCCAGAGATTGATTAAATCACAGGGACAAGGACTTTCTTCATCGCTCATGAGACTTCTACAGCTTTACTCACTGCTAAGCTTTTTCCTACAAGACTGTTCTAGAGATGAAACTCAGGAGGTGAGTATTAAATATTGTCTTTTGGGTACTTTCACAAACATGAGGCACATGTAGAAATTTTGGCAGTCTGTCAACCTGATAAGCAACACATTCCTAAAAGGAAGGCAAGGTCTCCATTTGTGTCACAACAGCCAGAATTTCCAGGTTTGATTGCTGAGTAAGGGTGTAATTTCCCTTTCTTACTTACTAGTGTCAGTCTGTGCCTTCACATTAAACACTGAGCAGCATCAGGAATGGTTTGTTGCTTTCTCCTGCTTTTCTGCGATTCACACCCGTTGCTATAACTACCAAACTGCACACAAACATTTTGCAAGAAGGGAAAGAAATCCCTTTCACTTAAAAGTGTTCAATGCTGTCAACTGCAAGCCCAAGCATGACTCTTATTGCCATGCCAGAATTCTGTCTTGCAAAAGGAAAAAGAGACTATTTGCGCCCCACAAGAAACAGCTGCTCTCCAAGATCCCACTGGATATGACAATATTGAACTTGACAATAGCATATTCTCAATTCTCAGCTGGCAGGAAAAAAAAGCAAGTGCAGTTACATCTAGAAAAAAGACAACACATCAAATGCCACCCCTTAGCACAATGGGTGTCTTCAGAGACCACAAATACCAACATCAGTTCCTCATCGTTATCACCCAATGTCCTATACTTCCATTCCCACTTTCAAACTCCTTCATCTTCTTTAAGTAGCAAAAATCCAAGTCTCGCTTCTTTTCTATTCTTTACTCTTTAATTCCCTTTCTATGGGAGTATCTACAAACACATTTTACCTTTCAAGACTATTCCAAGTATCTTAAACGCTCTAGCTCTATACTAGCCATACCAGTTTAATGATTTCCCTGAACAGAAAATGCTTCCAATATAGACAAAAGGCATCTACGTACTTTTCCCATCACACTAAAATCCCAACTTTTAAATCACATGAGCTATGAAAAGAAATTGGTGACTGCTAAACATCTGAAGGGGTACAAAATGAAGGATTTCATTACTAAACACATCCTTACTTCACTTTCTCCAAGAGAATGCAGTGTAACTCATATGCAGACAATTAATTCTGAGAATTTTTGTTCTCTTTTGTTAAGAATTCGATTAATTCCTTCCCACTGTAAGAAGGCGCAAGAATAAATTCAGTTAAGACTTTATGAAATCAGAAGAAAAGCCACAAA
Source organism: Tachycineta bicolor (assembly GCA_025960845.1). NCBI lineage: Eukaryota > Metazoa > Chordata > Aves > Passeriformes > Hirundinidae > Tachycineta > Tachycineta bicolor. Next base: position 6,467,984 of record JANEHK010000031.1, on the reverse strand, counting down.
CCTATGACACAAAATAGAGTGTGCTCTCACTGATCATAGTGCAAATACATTCTGGACTACTTCACGAGCACAAGTGGCTCTGTGGATGTAGCTATCATTCTTAACATGTCTCTGTGCCTGAGACAGCCTCTAGGACATCAGTTCCAGTCTGGTTCTCGTAGTACTCCCTTTCTTCAGCTCAAGAGGCAACAAACTGGAGAGAGGCCAGAGCTACTAGGAGAGTCTGTTGTCAAAACCAAATTATCTGTGAAGAGAGTCTGAGGACTTGTTTAAGACAGTGGAGCCTAAGGAAGACTTTGAAGACACTTAAAACTAACTCCCTGAAGAGTGCTGACAAAGAGGACTTGCTGCTTCTTATCAGCAGACTGTACAACTAATGAACAACTAAAAAGTTACAGCCTGCAGCTCAGAAGGTTCAAGTAGAAACTTAGGACTACCTTTTACAACACATTTGCTTCAAGGAAAACAGAAAAAAACAAAGTTTCCATGCTGAAAAGTCACAAGAACTACTGAAATAAGTAACACAAATGCTGGCATTCAGTCATATAGATATGATACATTAGCAAGGATACTATCACCTTCAGGAAGTGTCGGTAGTTACAATGATGTCTTTCCAGCCTTCTGAAAACTTTTCCATGAATCTCTTTTCTAGCATTGCAGAATTGATTGTCAATCAAGTCACATGCTAGTAGTCCTACTAAGGAATGCATCCAAAAGAACTAAAACTCTCCTGGTTATTGAAGGTACTACTTAAACTCAGTAGTAACTACAGCAATCACCAAAACAAACACAATGACTAACTTTAAGCATTACTAAGATTTTTCAAAATATATTAATTTTTCTTTATGCAACTGAACGAAGCTATCTATAGTTTGCCCAATTTAAGCCACAGTAAAGAAGACAAATAAAAATATCTGAGCAGGAAAGAGTCCTGCTCAGATTTTTTTTTTCCTCCTACTGCTAATGACAGAAATACAGGAGTAGAATCTCCAAAATTTCATCTTTACAAAAATTTAACATTGAAACTAAAACCTAGGTCTGAAAAAAGCATGCAGAAGACACGAAGGATGCAAGAACTAAGAACAATGAGGACTACAGAAATAAAGGACAGCAACAAACAAGGCTGATAACAATGTTAAGGAAAGTAAATCAGATTATATTGAAAACTTATATGAGAAGAATAACCTTTCACATTAAACAGAAACCACCAAAGTGACCAAAAATTCCCAACAGAAAAAACAGGGAGGAAAGAAATGAGTGAGACAATTACAAGGATTAACTCAAAAAATTACGTTGTTACAGGGTTCAGTACTGATGACATAGGAAAAGCCAAATGGATACAGAGACAATGTAATAATATTTTTAACATTAAATAGTAAATTTCTAGGATGACTGATGCCTTAAGTTTTAGCTTTCATGTTTTTCAGATTCTGTGCTGCCTAGGGGTGTAGTTCTGAACCTCATATAGCGTCAGTCAGCTCTCTTCACAGAGTGGGCAGACAAAACAAATCCTTATCCTGCTGAAGACCAAGGACAACTTGGAGCCCAACAGCATAAACAATGGTGGACTGAAGAGAGAAAACAAGAAGGATGAGACCTCACAACCTGAAGCTCTAATTGGACAATTAAGCCCCAATATGCAAATGGACCAAAACTTACAAAAGTGTAAGACCTTATGACCTGTCAGCCATTTTGTGACCATTCTTAGTCTGCCCTGGGTGTAGCCCTGACCAGGCTCTTGTACTGTCCAAGGTGTACCCTTTAAGGCCTTTCAAAAATATCTACTTTATTCTCTAGCTCTGTCCAGTCTCTGTTCTAGGTCAGCCTTCCCAAGGCATCATGACCAATACTACAAGGTCAATCTCCTTCCTTTGACTTCCTCCTAATTTACCCAGTATAATGGATTTTCAAGAAGACCTGACAGACTGCTTAAGAACAAACTAGAGCCAAACAGCTGAGATGGAAATTCAAGTTTCAGTCAGCTCTCATGCTCTGGAACAGGTTTAGATCCTTTCGTTTTAACTAAACAATTTAACTTATTTATACTATTAACTGCAATTTAACACAATTCATTTAACTACAACAAATCCCACTTCTGTGATACAGTTTTGAAATGTTATATGTAAAACAAGGGTGACAAAAACCTTTATACTTTATACACGATAGTACATGTCCTTGATGAGAACAGCACAATGAAAGAATGAGCAAAGGAAAACAGAAAACAGTGACAAATTTCATGTTGCCATGAAGTTTCAAGAAACCAAACTCCATAAGGAACATGCTATTTGCAAAAGCTCAGGTATACCTTATGTACTATGAATATTATTTGAATTTGGCTGTGTTTTGCTGATGTGCTCTGTGGGCTAATTTAAAAGCCATATCAAATATATTACAGAAATGAATTCATGTATGAGACATGGGAAGCAAGGCACATGGAAGCATAAGAGGGAAGCAGCATCACTACTGCACTTAGGGTCTTGTTCTTGTATTTTACACATGCTGCTGTCTTCTGCGGTAACAAACTGGAGAAATAACTCACCACTGCTGCACTGAGCCTGTCTCCGATTAAGGGAAGACTCTGCTCTGAAGAAAAACTGCTGCTCTTCAGCCTGCAGAAAGAAAACAACCATCCAGAATAAAGGCCAGTATGCACGCCTTCACGCACAAAACAAGTTCTGTCAGATGAACACCTCATCTTCCTCCCATGCCTCCCCATTAATTATATCCTGACTAAAAACTGATTCAAGGAAAAAGCGGGAAACTGTTCCCTGGAATTAGGCAACAGTTATTTCTTTCCATCTCCAAGCAGGCCCTTTGCAGCTGCCAGTATAATAGGCAAGGAAGGCCCCGCTGCCTTAGCCCCGGGGGCGGTGCCCCGGATCCGGCACCCCGGAGCGGGCACTCCACGCCGGAGCCGCGCCGGCTCGGGCAGCGCGAACGGGGGCACAGCCGGCGGAGCAGCAGCCGAAGCGATGGCGCAGGAGCGGCGCCGCCCGCAGCGACACAGCCCCAGGAACCCGTGCCGCGAGCGCTGCCCGGCCAGAAGCCGCCGGCGCCTTTCCCCCCCTCTCCCCGTCCCCTCCCGGCCTCCCACGAACCGGGAACAGGGAACGCCGCGGCGGCACCACCGCCTCCCCGGCGCGCGGCTCTGACGTC
>JANEHK010000031.1:6421372-6464428 GCA_025960845.1 Tachycineta bicolor | reverse complement strand
TGTGTGTGTGTGTGTGGTGGCTTGTGTGTTCTTTTTTCCCGTAACGTGGCTGCTCGCTGGTTCTTTACGCGTGGCCAGCGATGCGGTATAAACAGCGCCAGGACTTCCTTGTTCTCCCCGTTTTCCACACGTTCCTTTATAAACGCTCCTTGATACACACTTCCAACTTTTTACTGTGTAAAAAGCGCTTGCTTTCATTCTGAAGTCAAATGATTGCGCAAAATCGGTATTAGGGAGGCGCTCGAAATGCTGTTTGTCCTTAGGCTGCCCTGCGCCGCACGGATGTCATTCTGGAAGTGGGCCCGGGAACTGGAAACCTGACAGTAAAAATGCTGGAGAAAGTCAAAAAAGTAAGTGCAAGTTCCCTTGCATACACTCCCTTCTCAAGCTCTGACTGCTGTGGCTTAGACTATGGCACACAGAAGGGTCTTCACAGGTGTGCTGCACATAAGTAGAATTACTCCATTGATATTTTTCATTTAAATAATTCCAATGGGTTTTTAGCTGATCATGTAAATTTTGTATGGTTTTATCAAACGACATTGCTGTTACCCATTTATATGGTAAAGCTTGCATGTGTTTGGAGAGGGAGGAAAGTGCATAGCCTAGTAGGGATTTTTAAAGGATTCTTTAAATCCATAGCAACAGATATGGGGTTAGGGGTTTTATCATTAAATTCCAATTAGCAGTTGCAAATATATACTTTCTTTTTTCAGGTTATTGCATGTGAAATTGACCCTAGACTTGTTGGTGAGCTTCAGAAGAGAGTCCAGGGCACGTAGGTATCAGTTATGGAAACAGGGAGCATTTTAAGCAGGGGAGCTACTTTGCTGCAAATTTTGGCAACGTGCTTATCTGAGGATAGCCTCATCTTTTCCCACAGGTGTCTAGCAAACAAACTTGAAATCAAGGTTGGAGATATTTTGAAAACAGACTTACCATTCTTTGATGCATGTGTGGCTAATTTGCCTTACCAGGTAGGGGCCAAACAACATAGCATAAAACAGCATAAAAAAATACTTTTAAATGCTAATTTCCCAGAAATTATACTAACTTTTTTTTTCCCCCCTCAGATTTCTTCACCTTTTGTTTTCAAGTTACTGCTTCATAGACCTTTTTTCAGGTATGTGGAACAATAGAGCTCTCTATTACCTGGGAGGAAGGAAAATAATTTTTGAAATAATTTAAAATCCAGTATTTTTTTAGTTCCTAAAATAGCAGTTTGATGGATCAGCGCTGCACTAAGTTTTTTCTGTAATACATAGCCTGACAGTGCCTGGAAATGAAGTTTATGTTGATGTAATGAGCACGAGGAGAAAATTTAAACTTGGCTACAGTGAGTGCCCAGCAGATAAAACAGAAGTTACACCTTATTATTACAACTAAGTATTATTCCAGGGATAAACAGGATATCATGGCATTTCAAATACCTTCCTACCTAAATTAGACTGGAAAGGGTAGAATCAATGCCAAGTCACTTTCTTCTTGTCTGACCTAAAAATGTAGCTGCCTTGTCTGTGTCAGACATCAGCCCTTGATTTCTCTCAGAGGAATGTTGGCAGTGTTACCAGTCAATTTTTGGAAAGCTTGGATTTGAAGGACTCAGCATAGAGTTATTCAAAATTATTTATTACAGTTAGGCAACTCTGAGACTAGACTGTCTCTTTGATCCTGATCCATTTAGCAGTATGAATAATCAAATTATGTAACAGCTTTAAGAAGACTTAGGTGGTTTCACCAAGTTCTGTCATGGGTTTGGGGTTTTTGTCAACACACTAATTAAGGCAGAGTTGTTTATTATGGACTTTTACTCTTCTGAGTGCTGAGGCAAATCTTGTGTTATCCAAGGGTGTTAGTTGGCTTCTGGCATAAAAATTGATTACTAAGGACTGATTTTCTCATTTCTGTTACTCTCAGGTGTGCAATCCTTATGTTTCAAAGGGAATTTGCACTTCGTTTGGTTGCAAAACCAGGAAGTAAACTGTACTGCAGACTCTCTATTAATACTCAGTTATTGGCTCGAGTGGACCATCTGATGAAGGTATGTCATTCTGCATTTAGGTAGCTGTCCTAGGTTACAATGTAAGATGTGCCCAAAGTATGTATTCTATCACCATCTACATGAGCTGTTGAAACTAGGCTGGGCAGTGTTTCCCTTGCCCCCTGCCTCCAGACCATCTTCTGTCAATGGCCCATCAATGCCCTGCCCCATGACTCATAGGAACTCCCTCCAGGAGCTATCTCTGTTTAATGGGCAATCAAGGACCCATTACAAGACTGATAAAAAGATATCAGCCCACTGTGAGATGCTCTGCCCAGGGGGAGGAGCCAAGCATTCCCACCTGGATATAATCTGGGATTTGGGACAGCACAGGCAGCCTTACCCACTGGATTCCCAGAGGACAAGAGCTGCCAGACCTTTCTGTGGGAACACTGCTTCAATAAGACCACTTCATCTGGACTGCTACCGTCACTCTAACAGGGTATCAGGGTGTATTCTGACTCTGTCAATGACCTTTTGTACTATTGCATGTGTTTTATTTTATTTTACCTTATTTTTTCCTCCTACTAAATTGTTTTTTCTGACTTGGAGTCCTTTGCTAGTTTTGCTTTCAAGCCAGCACAGTAACTCAGCTATCAAACACAGAAGAAGAGTGTTGCAAGTGATGTGAGGAATTTGCTTCTTATTCACACATCTGCTTGACTGCTCTTAACTAACAGGTTGGAAAGAACAACTTCAGGCCTCCTCCAAAAGTTGAATCCAGTGTTGTCAGAATAGAGCCAAAGAACCCACCACCGCCTATCAACTTCCAGGTGAGCAGTCATACTCAGTATAACATGCTAGTGATAATACTTAATTTCATTTTTCTTTCCACTTACTACTCAGTTCTGTGTGCTGATTCTAGTACAAACTATCAGCTATTTATTTGAGATTCTAAAACGCTTATTTCTGTGTTGATCAGGTTTGTGTTAAGACATTAACAGAACATGCCAACTGGGTGCAACTTTGTGTACAGTATTTCTCATAAGACCAAGTTCAGTTGGAGAACTGCTAGTTACAGTGTCCCTTTCATCATGGTTTATGTCTCCCAGAATTGTTTCTGGCTGAAGATTTTGCAGATTTTGATCAAAGGAATATGTGAGATTTATCTTCAGATGAATATGTGTAATCTCAGAAGACAAAAGTTACAGAAGAGTATTCTTAATTTTTAAAACACTTGAAGACCATTTCAGCCTTGCCCAAGGTTAGCCAGATTTTCTTTAAGTTCCTTCCTTCTCCGCAGGTAGTAGCATCTAGGCATGAAAAAGCACAATGAAAAGGGTTTGTGGTGTGAAGTATTTTCTTCTCCATTTCTATTGCTTTGTCCAAGACACAGCTGGTTTTGTGCTGTTTAGAAGGACATTTTCACGAAGGATTTTCCTTTGTGTTCAGTATTGTTCTGAAGTTGCCAGTAGACTGTTGTTGTTTGTAAAAGCTGTATGTTATTTTCTAAAATTCTGAAATTTTTAATTTCAGGAGTGGGATGGTCTGGTAAGGATAGCCTTTGTTAGGAAAAACAAGACACTATCTGCAGCATTTAAGTAAGTAACTTCTATCAAAGGAAATCTTTTTGAAGTTTGAAAACCTATCCAATTAACCATTTCTTCTGTGCAAATGCATAGCTGTGTTACATAGCGATAAACCATGGTGGAAGATTTATACTGTTGCCACAAGCTTTTTTGTCGGGGGTTTCTCTAACATTCAGGTGGTTTCAGGGTCTTTTTCCCCTTAGCTCCGAGCTAAGCTGAAGGAAGAGACGGGGTCTTCAGGTTTAGATTTTTTAAGGTTGCATTTTTTGTTTATTGTTTCTTATCTTACAAATTTTTCACAGTCCAACAAGATGTTTGCAGCTGCATGGACTTGTCACGTCTCCCCCCGAGCTGGGCTGTGCTTAATCTTTTATACTAATTACTACGTGTTCGTTATTTACTATTTCTTACCAATGTCTATCACTATTACTAAAAAGGTCACCTATACACTGACCCAATCCTTACTAACTACTTTGTGCTAACGTCACTGCAGAAATGGAGTGAGGAAAGGAGAAGGAAGAAGAAGGAGACAACGCCCCAGATTCTCCATTTTGTCCCCATTCACTCCAATGCTATGGAACCTAAAATTACTGTTTTTTCACTCTATGATAAACTAAACTACTCTTTTTTCACACTCTCGTGGCCTGCAAACCCTCTCTCAGTTTAGGAAGTTTTTCCCATGGACTGAGATCAAAGCCAGTGTCTCTCTGAGCTCTGGGCTGGGGTCCCAGACCCCCTGCCCAGGTCCCTGACTCTGCAGGGCAGCCAAAGGAATGCCCTGGACTCCAACACTTTTTATTTTAGAAGTTTTTTTGTAGCAGACATTAACAACCAATCAAGTGAATAATAGTTACAGCTCAGTTTTCATGCTAAACATGTATTTCTTTCAGATCAAGTGCTGTAGAGCAGTTGCTGGATCATAATTACCGAATTCATTGTTCCTTACATAATACAGTAAGTTCCTTCTTAATCTGCTACATTCTATTTCTGAGTACTGTGACCTACACACTGACTTTTATAAGAGTAAAAAAGTAATATTGAAAAGCTTAACACATCTAAGGTTTTCCAAAAAAGTTCGAAGGTGAGAGCAACTTGCCTCTTTTCGTAGTGAAAAATCTAAAAGGATCATTAAATCATATTGAAAAAGCTTAAAATCAAGTATATTACTACAGTACTGTCCATATATGTTTGTTTCAAGGTCTTTTACTAATTTAATAAAACATTTCATGTCTGCTTCTCAATACTGCTGTGCTTCATATATGAACTGAGATACAAAAATTCAGATAAAATAGAACAATACAATAATTCATAATAGAAAAAATATAACTTTTTATCACATGAAACAGGAACTGTTCTAAAAACAGGAAAGAATTAGATTATTTAAATGAACCTTTTTCTGGGTTATGAGTGGAAAATAAAATCTATCCCATTTTTCATTGACAGGAAATCCCTGAAAACTTCAAAATTGCAGAGAAAATACAGACAGTTCTAAAAGATACAGGTTACTCTGAAAAACGAGCCCGTTCAATGGATATAGATGATTTCATTCGGTATTCCTTTTTTTTTTTCTCTTTATGCCTTCCTTTTAAGCTTCTTTAAATTCTGTCTGCCTCTGTACCTGTGTAGCACAGATCAGTATTAGATTGCACAGGAATAGCAGGGTTTCCCTCTCAGTACCAGACACACCTTGCATCCAATCCTGAACATGAGCAAACACTCAAGGCCTACTTATGTATTTTATATGCTGTTTATAATATTGAGGAGCAATCTAAGGATCCCTATTTCAGGTGTTTGTGTACTAGACCCTTCTGTGTCTCCTTTAAAAATGGCCAGAGTGTAAACTGATGATTAAAGTTTCCCTGGAGTCTTATATAGCCTTTCTCTGCCTTGAGGATTAGGCCATAGTCTGTAGCATCATTTTAAATATGAATAATTTACTGCTGTATTTTGCTCTTACTCCCGGTGGCATCATGAAGCCTCTCGTAATTCAAGGTAAAAGCTCCTAGCTGTTTGTCATTTGGAGAACTGACAGGTAATGCTCTCTGAAGAAACACAGTGAACCTGATAGGATCCAACATCAGTAACTGCATTGAAAATAAACCTGCATCTCTAAAATGCAAAATTTGCTAATAACTTCTGGTTTCGTATTTGTGAAAATTCTGTCTTTGCAGTGATGGCTGCTTTCATGCTATTTTCTTTGTACTTAAAAACGCTGAAGTTTAAATTGTTAGAATTGTAATACACATATTTCACTCTTTCAGATTGCTACATGGCTTCAATTCAGAAGGCATCCATTTTTCATAGACACTGCCAGAAGAATGAAAGATGCTGTATTTTTTCACCAAAGTTTTACTCAAGCCAGATTGAGTGCAATGGGACAAACTCCTCAGAAAAGCAATGAACAGCAGAATACGGCATATATGCTTGGACTCAGAATAAAATGTTAGATATGATTTTATCAGAGACAGTAGGCAAGAAGCTGCTGCTCAGTATTTTAAAAGCAGTATATTCTTTCAGAGCTGAAGTGAGGTGCTGGGCTACCTCATGACTGTGTATTATTCTCTAAATACCCAAAACATGGATTGATGATAATTGTAATCTGTGTTCTCTGATCATGGACTTCACCTCAGCATATTCATGCACAATACTCAAAAGCAGAACACATAAGGGGTCTGGACAACAAAAAGAATGTTGCAGTAATTCCTTTTTTTTTTTTTTTTTTTTTTTGGGTATCAATAGTTTCCGTGTTTGTTTTAAAGTATATTTAAACCCTCCCTTTTGATTTGAGATGCCTGTCCCTCTCATCCCTCTGGTAACTACCAGCACTCCAAGCCTGTTAGTAATCTTCTTCTCTTAGAGAATCCCAGTGAGTGTTTCTCAGAAAACAAAAGAATTTGCCTTCTGGGTTTGATTTACAGAATTGCCTTTACCCCTTCCTCCTCTGTAGGAATTGGAGAAAAAACTACCAATGGGCCAGAGCTCATAAATACAGCGGGGATACAAGCAGCTGTTTTTTAAGGTAACCACTGTTACGGCAGGGAAAAGTTTGAGCACAGATCATATAGCTTTCAGTGAGGTTAAGAGCAATGCATGCAAATTAACAAAACCTCCTCTCAGAAAAACTTTATTTATACACGTCGTTGAATCATTAAGGTTGGAAGAGATGTCTAAGACTGAGTCCAGCTAGCAGCCCCATTGATGTCCTGTCTGTTTTTTTAAGTCATTGATTCAGAGGCATGTATAAAAATAGGCAGTCAAATTTACATCCTGAAGCATTGACTTCAAAAGCTGAATTGCACGTTGATTTCACAATTTAATAATTCAGTAATTCTAGTGCTGCTCCACTACATGCAGAACCAAATGATAAGTTAGGTAAATAGCCACAAGGAATATTGTTGGACTAATACAGAAGGAATGAGTACTGAAGATACATGTCAGCTTCCTTAATGCTTTTGTTTTACTGAAGAGGAATCGAGGATAAGCTTGTTCAAATTGTGTTCAAGTAATTTCAGTCCATTATGGCAATGGGCTGCAGAAACTCGAGCGCCACAACCAGCCCTATCAATTTTTCTCAATTCTAACTGCTTCAGCATCAGTATAGGTCTGACTAAGCAGGCTCTAGCACAAAGACTGGCAGTAACTGGTATTTTTTGTACCCACAGTAAGACACAGCCTGGTGGTGGTGCTAGGCTTGCATGGAGGAATTGTATAGAAGCCACTGTTACGCCTGTAGGATGCCTCAGTCTTCAGAAGCTTTTTAGAAAGTAAGAAATGTCTAGAGCAGCTTCAGAGAAAGCCTCTGATATTATATATCCACCTGCTAACAGAAGCTATTGCTTTCCATTCCATTGGTTTTTTTTCTTATAGCTGTGGTGGGTGATCTTAAAATTTCAGAAAGAGGTGTGATTTGCCGGAGCTCCCCCCCCAAGATGTGCAAAACTATAGTCAGGAGAGTGGTCTGGGGAACTTCTTTTTGTATAACAAACTTATACAGAAGAGTTGGCTTTATTTTGAAATAAGAGGCCTTTTCAAAAACGTAACTGATGTGTTTACAAATTGAAACCCTTCCCAAAGCATAACAAATTCTCAGATGTAATTCATTTAATAGCTTAATTTATTAAACACATTATGTAAAATCTACATTGTTTCAGTTTGCATGTTTACACACAGGAGGATTTTTTATTTTTAACCATGATGCGACAAGAGCTTCCCATAGCCTACCTTTCTATGGGAGATACAAACATTAAACACTACAAGAAGTTCTGGCTCATTTAACTCTCCTTTCATTGCCTTCCCTTTATTCCCCTCCCCCAGGCCTGGCACAAACAACAGGCTTGTGTTCCAAAAGTAATTTTTAAACATTTCCAAGCAAAAGTCTGCTGATACAAACTCCTGGAAAGAGGGAAAACTCCTACAAAGGTCTACAGTTCTTCATTTGACAAGCAGTTCTTACATGAAAGGTCAATCTTTTTTGGATACTGACTTGCAAAAGTAACTTGAGTGCCACCACCTAAAAAGTGCTGATACACGTGGCGCCATTTGTGAGAATTCAGGTACTTGTGGGATTTCTATGAGCGCTAGGTAGAGGTATTGTGCAAAATCGTCAAATGATGCAATTTTACCCCACTTTTCAGCTGCTGGCACTGTACAAAGGGAAAAATAGGTATTAGCTACTTCTTAAAGCAACAGAACTACTCAAGCTACCTGCAAACTACGGTTAATGTACATGTAACTTTGTCATGCATCAAAATCCAAGTTTTTAAAACAGCATGTGAAAGGCCAGTATGGACATATTTATCCCCAAAGTTTGATAGTTAACTTATCCATACATAGCATTATCACACCATACCACATATCATATTATCTGCATTATCCTAAGATACAACTCTCTCAGTACTTAAAACATTACCTTTAATATACATCGACTAATTTATATTTTTGTGGGTTTTTGTCGATTTGTTTTTTTGGGTTTTTTTGTTTTGTTTTGTTTTGTTTTTTTTGGTTTTTTTTTTAATTGTTACAGATAAAATGTTAGAATTATATTACCATTCTTTATGGTATTCAACTAAGACAAGATTCCAGATTTTTACAAGAAAAATGGAATGTCCAGCTGTTCATCCACTCTCAACAGCCTGCAGTTCCTCTTAAAATGATATGGCACATCCTGTGAAATGAAACTAGCCACCAAAAAATAGGTCTTCTTGAAACACACCAAGAATGTACACACACTAAAGTAATTCATATTGAGAAGTAAGGAATGTATTTTTTAAGGCTGTGCTTCAGAAAAAGGATGTTTAGGGTTAAGTAGCCTTCATCAAGGCACAGAATGGGAAAAGTTAAGCACAGCTGTCTGTGGAAGAGAAGTTACATAAAACCACTAGTGAGGTGTGCATGCACGCCACAATTTTAAACTGCACAGCTGGTCTTTGTCATAAAACTGAACATGGTCAGAAGGAAGTGCTGTGACATTTTAATGTCCACAGTTTTACTTTATTAAAAATATGGCAAATATCTCCAAACGTTTCACTATTTGAATAAATGAAATATTTAAAACAAAGTGCTTCACAGATCTGAACCCTGCAAGGTTGTGCTGTCTGGTCTAGAAGCATTTTGCAGACATCATAGAGGCATTTCACATAAAACTGAAAATGTCATCCAGGTGAATAAGAAACGGGACATTTTCACAAATATTTCTAATGTTTTTACTTTCAAGTAGTTGAGTTCTCTCGGTCACTAGGTTTTGTAACAAATGTGTGCTACAGCAGTACGGGTTCATGAATTCTTTTAGCAGCAGAGGCCCTTTTCAAAGGGCACGTGGTCTTTTCGGGTTGATCTGTTTACTGGCCTGTTCCTCTTCTTGTAGAGCTGCCCGGAAAGATTTCACTTTGTCTTTAAGGAAAAAACAAAAGAATGAGTATTGATGTGCCTGTGCTCAACAGATCTTGAAACTAAGCCTTGATCTTCCACATCCCAGCCCTAACAAACAACAAGGAACATTCCTCCACAAAAATAGCTGACACTACAAACTACAAGTGGTTTGAGCTAAGCTAGCATTCAAAACCATACAAACAAGTTGTTTAGCAACTTAGTCTCTTCTTGGATACTACCCCTGTCTCTAGGTAAGATAGGTTTAGTAAATGGCACAATTGTATTCCCAGCTTGTACTGTGTTCACACTTCCATTCTCCTTCTATCTGAGAGACTCTAGGGAGATACACACCACCTATATCCTTTTCCTTCCCAGTACCTTCCAAACCACTCTTAGGAACATACAAAATCATATTTAGTGTACAGTCTAGAACCCAGAAGAGTAAATTCTAGTCCCCTCTGTTTTCTTATGAATGTGAAAAACATTTGTGAATAAGTTTTGGAACTTACTCACTGTAAATAATTAAATGCATCATTCACTGGTTTCATGGTAATTCAGTAATAGGAGAAACCTAAGGAAGGAAGCGTGGCATCCTCATTTTTCTATTCCTGTCCCTTCTGTTTCCCAGTAATATGTCAAGAATGGGAAGAAGGAAACCAAAATAATGGCAAAAATATGTCAGTCCCACAGTGACAGAAGTAAAGGGTGAACCATTCAGTGACCACTATGTGCCATGAGCAGAACACAGATGATACCAAGACAGCATTTTTGCCTTGATACAAGTTACCTCCTGTAACACTACAGTTAATTAACCTGGCTGTAAAGATGCAAGATTTCTTAGCATTTTACCTACAATAGCCTTTTGAAAAACAGAATCTGCTAAGTTTTTGAAGAACAGATAGTCACCTAAACTGCATTTTTTCACTGCTGGTGTCTCAAATTGTCATCTGAAAAAAAAGCCATCATCCATAAAAACAAAAGGAAACTCCAGCTCCTAGCAAAAGTTTAACTGGCATTGTCAGGAGGCAAGCAGGCCACAACTGATATGCTTGTATTCCAAGCAGATACTCAGAATGAGTAAAAAGTGAGATTTTAACTTAAAATTTTTTAACATCGATCAAGCAAACTGTTCCATCAGTCCTAAAACCCACCCCTGAGCTTTTGCCAGTGTAGCAGTATGTTTCCTGGAGTCTAAAGAGTTAACAAAAAATGAAAAGGAAAATATATCTCCAGGACATACCAAACTGACAAGCTGATTTTAGAAGATAAGTGGAAGAGTTAATTTTGGGCACTAAGAATTAGCTTCAGTTTTTCAACAGACAGGCTGACAAAATTCAAACAAAAGCTGTTGAAAAAAAACAAAAGTAAATAACTAAAATACTCAGAGTGTGATGGCACGCTCAGGCACTGTCTTAAAAATGAGAGCAGGCTCCCTGCTCCACTACACAACACAACAGCAAGGACTGGGAGTTCCTATTGCTTTTTCAATATTGCATAGCCTTCTTTTTCATACAGTTGGTTTGGATTCTCTTACCTTCCTTTAGTGTTTTGGAAAAAAAAGTTGCGAGACTAAGTTTGTACTTCTTGGAGGTAAAGCATAGACTCTTCCTTTATATTAGAATGAACTCATCATAGATGTGAACTTTTTCTTAGACTGCAGAATAAATGTTCCTTCCACTGGTGGCCAGCATAAGCAGGAACAAAAGACTTTAGAATATATCCAATTTTTTTTTTTTTTTTTTTTTTTTTTTTTTAAATTACAAGTCTCCAGGGCATATGCTAATAATGCACAGAGAAGTGCTTAAAAGAAACTTACCTCTAAGTTCGGTCAGAATATCGATTTTTTGTTCTAGAATTGCTTCAAGCTGGGTAGCATAAGAATCCACATCATAGTCTACTTCTTCTGTCATCTCAAGAAGTAGTTTTTCAACTTCCAACCATCTAATGGATTCCTAGATAAAAGTTTAAAAATATAAAAAAACACAAAAATCAGCAAAGTGTCAAGACCAAGAGCTGATTATGACTCTTTTGCAGAATGACCCCGCACTTTACTGCCTTGTCACTTCAATAAAATAGATTTCAATCCAAAAATGAAACCTTATTTCTAATTCAGCAAAACTGCACTTTTTCTACATTATTTTTTAATTTCAGTAGCCACATCATGACAAGTAAGCCCCAGCTACCCAGTTGTCTTCAAATTCAGAACATTAGACAGTTGTGAAGCTGAGAAATTTATGGAACAGAACTTTGTCATGTTCCTGTCCCCTTAGGCGAGAGTCAAACTTTGAAGTCAGGCTTTAAGTATGGGCTGCTTACCACTACATAGTTACACAGTCGTTATTACATTCAAGGAGCCAAGATAATTCTAACCTGTTTTGAGAGAAGCTGTATAAAAGGATACCTATTTTAAACTCACTATTATATGACCTAAATCCACACACAGGAATAACCAACAATAAAGGTTGGTTAAAAAAGCTCATCTTTGCACTCTGAACATTGGGGGGGAAAAAAAACAAAAACCCAACAACACCAACAACAAAACCAAAAACAACAACCACCACAACAACAACAACAAAAAAAAAAAAAAGAGTTTAAATGTTAAAGAATCATGCAAAATTGTGATCAGAAGAACTGAGCCCATTGGAAATGCTTGGGTTTCAAGAAAAGAAAGCAGCTGACAGTTCTAGGCATACTAGAAAGCTTGGTTTGATGTACTAAGATAAAGTATTTCCCTCTGTGCTCTGCAGCCCAAGCAAAACTGAAAATGTAGTCCAAACTCGTTTGTTTTTTGGGTTTCAGGAGAGATGGAGCTTACTCTCAGTTAAGATTCATCTTATCTAACATAATCTTGTACATTGAAGACAAAGACTCCTGAACACGTAGAGCAGAGTTAGTTGCACTGGTGTATTTTAGCTGTTTTTGTCAGGAAAGGATGCTGTGTATCAGCTGCTTTCAGGAGAACACTGACAGATGATGACTGGTATAGCTGTCATATTTTGTGTCGGTGCAGCCCACCTACATACACAGCATAAACTAACAAGCCATGCTTGAACAAAGGGACCTGAGGCTTGGACACATTTCCTCCCAGGGACTGCCAGAACGAGCAGTAATCTCCAGCAGAAGGCCAGATGGACAGACAGAGGCAATTACATCTTAAACTAATGCAGCTTGTCTCTCCAGAAGTCGCATTAGGACATGACTTTCACACTTCTGTTATGTTTTACTTCAGAGCTAATGTTCCATAATAACTAGATAACTCCACCCACTGTAAGATGTTTTATTTAGCATCTTGCTTTATTATGAACACACATCAATGTTCCATTAAGCTAGATACCTAAGCTGATAATGTGTATTCCCTACAGGTTTGATGGTCTGCTGTTCTCTAGGAACAGATGTGCCAAACAGACAACTTGCCTGAAGGCTTTAAGGTTATGAACAGAAGCAACCCACATTTCCTTCTGAAAACAAGTAACTCATTGTCACGATTTTGCGAGTGTAAAAGGTTCCACAGCACTGACCAGCATTACATGGGCAGTATTCCTTCCAAAAGCTCTGACTAACAGCAAGTGAAATCTTTACATAGCTGTAAAGATTGAAAGCAAATGGGCAGTCTGAAATACATTTGTCTTCTTTGGAGAGGGAGATGTCACAAAAGAATACACAGATTCAGACAAAATACTTGGAGGGAGATGACCAAACAGAAATGGTGGTGACAGAGACGTAACTATTAATTACCAGCCCAGCAAAGGAAAATTTTACTAAATTTCAATGCAATTTCTTGCAATGATCCAGAAATGTACTTCTCTTTAATCATGGGGACTAAGATCAGGTGTTACGGAATCTGTTCCTATTTGTTTGATCCAATCAGCTTAACATAATAAATCAGTTTAGGAATCTTTGACAGACAGAAAGGCTACACATCAGACGCTCCTCCATCTTCAAAAGTATGCACTTTCATTGGGAAAACATGAATTCCTGAATTAGGATAAAACAAAGTGGAACTCCATCTTTTACCTGGAAGACAGTCCTGTGGTCTTCTACTACTTGCTCTTCCATTTCTACCATTTGAGACACAGCTTCATGGAAACTAAACAACTGTGGAGAAACTTCTTCTTCCTAAAAACAATAGTTAACCTTGTTAGCCTGGAAAGAACTGTGGCTGCAGAAAAATGTTGAATGTGACCCATTTCATCACAGAACATGGAAAAAAAATGCAGAAGGCAAAGCCTGTCAAAAAATAGAATTCAATACTTCTAAGAAGTATTAAGAAAATCTCCAGGAATTAATAGAAGGGGCAATAAATCCCAAATATTTACAGAGGTAAATCTAATTAATATTTACCAAAAATTTCCAGTCGCTAATCCTAGCAAATACTGGAAATCAGAATATTCCACACTAAAATAACAAGTTAAAATAATGCAAAGATGAAATCTCAAGGGAATAATTATAATTTCTAATAGATTTTAATGCCCACAGAAAACTTTGGGTCTCTGTCAGGGCTTTTTGTTGTGTATGCTGAAACAGGCAGGAAAAAAAATTCAAAAAAAGAGAAGAGCAATTACATTCACTGCATTCCAGGAAATCAAAATTAAATCAAACCTTTGGAAAAAAAAGTTAAATAAGTATGAGGGGAGTAATCTAAAATGTACATAGTGATTGATAAATTAGAAGAATGCACACATGGATTTACAAACTGGGACAAAGAAGGCTTCTTTAAAAATAAATAGTCAACAATAGAAAAGTACTGTAGGCTGTAATTAACGTTTAGCAAGACAGTGTAGATTCCTTACACAATGCCTTTGAAATATTTTTTAAACATTTAGTAAGGCTTAAATTCATTCAACACGAGCAATGAACAAGTGATATAATAGGATATCTAGTTGGAAGGAACATCCAATGGGAAGCTCTAGGAATCACTACCATGTTCTTATGAAACAGAGTCTTGGAAAAGAAGTCATTTACTGAAGTGAGATACACCGCAGATATCACAAAGAGATGTCTAACAAGACTGAGAGTCTTGTGAAAAATGTTAGGATTGTAAGGATTTTTTTTTTCTGTTTCTCAAGGGCATTTTCACAAATAAGAGTTTTAATCCCTTTTGAATATTTAAGGACCAGGACTAAAGCTGTAAACTAGCAATGAGGAAGAATACCATTTAGAAGACATCTCTCAGCTCTCTACTCCTCCAGCCCAGGGAAGCATACTGGGAACATCATGTAGCTGTCTTTGCAAACAATGCACCAGGGTTTCACCCTAGGAAAACCAGGATGCTAGGAGGAGGAATGATGGGTAGCCAGATTTCTATATGCAGGGAAAGGCAAACTCAATTGAAGGTTTGCATGCAGGGAAAATAATGCTCAAAACCACAAAGGGTGTTAAATAAAACAGATGAGTTTTAGGATAGTTCCCACTGCCTAAAAGAATGTGATTATAGATCATCACCACAGCCTGCCTAGACATTAAAAGCCTTAATCAGCAAGGAAGATAAAGAAACCCTTCAAGAAACATTTTTGGGTTTGGTTTTTCTTTTGTAGAGAAATAAGCTTAATACCATAAAGAGAAAAGGTGAAGAGATATACTGTATGCATTTAAGATCTTACTAACAGGCTATTCATGTGGATTTGTTCTGCCCTCTGTATGTCATCATTTCTTTCCATGTAATTCTGTAAACCACTCACGTTTTGTTCACAAAGCAGTTTGAGATCATCTCTCTGAGGAGAGCTTCCCACACCCCACTGTGTCTCCAAGTCATCCATCTGATTGGGAGTATGGTGTATAATGGAACGGATATCTCCTGCAGCACTAGGATCAACCGTCAGCTCCTTCACCCTATGGGCAGAAAATGTTTCATTTGAGAATTAGTAACCTCCTGTGCAAAAGAGTCACAACCAATAATAAAGCTCTATGGGTTTATGTACAATCAATTAATTTAATAAGGAAGATGATGATGTCAGCTTCAGAAATTTAATGTACTTTCAAGTGACAAAAATATGTTAGCCCAGTTCCTAAAACCATGGACCCTTGCATTTTTACAACTTGCATGTGGATTACAGTAATCTAGCAAGAAGTATTTTCTGACTGAAATCTTACCACTTGTTAACAATTAGGAGAGCAAAAATTTCAAGCCCCTCAACATTAACTCTTTGACAATGGGTGATATTTCAAAGAAAAGGTCATTTAGCACCTTAGACATCACAATGTTTCTTTTTCTGCATACAGTTGCGCTCTAAAAAAGTTAAGTCAATCAGCTCTGCATTAGCTGTTATAAGCAAGTGAAATAAGAAATCTGAAGAAAAAAATTACTTGCAATCAAATATTTCAGAGAATAAGTAGATCCTTTCATTAACTTCAAAGGTAAAAATATTTTAATAAAATGGTAGGCTCTTGCAGAATGTAAGTAGTTTAAAGATTGATCACGATTCTGTCACAAAAAAGGCTTTTTAAAAGCAAGCCTATGGAAGATGCATGAAAGTCTGAAAGCAATTTTTAGAACATATTCCTAATTTCTCTAATGGGAAAAATATTCTTTCAAATAGCACTTATTTACTACAATGGAAAATATTTTACATGTATCTTCAGAGTACTGAAAAACTTTCAATAACATATATATGTGTGCGTGCGTGTGTGTGTGTATATATACACACACACACATATAAGTAAGAAAATTTTCAGAGATATTCAAATTACCCTAACAGAATTGTTAGATTTGGTCCACTAAATATACAAAGGTGACATCACCATTTCTATTTTTTTAAATGTATGAAGGAAACTAGCAAGCCTGGATACAGAATGTGGATGTTTAAGGAGGGTAAACAAAATACTGGGAAGATGATTGCATATCATGCAGAACCATCACCTGCCAAACCAAAATAAAAACAAAGTATGTTTTCAAGGCAAAGGGACTAATGAAAGGTTGGTCTGTAAAATTACAAAGCCAAAAAGAAAACTTAAAAATAAAGTTCCATGTATAGAATGAAGTAGACCTGGTGTTTGAAGGAGAAAAGTCGTCATACTCATAGGAAGGAGAGAGATCAGAGCGACTGCCACTACCCTGTGAGAAGGGAATGTCCGAAGGACTAATTCCAAATTCCTTTACTCTGCAGCAGCAAAATACAGTGGCAAATTAAAAGAAAATGTTCTCATAAACACAATTAAAATGACAACTCTTTGTTTAGCATACTTCTTTAATCATTTAACTACAAAATTATTTTTATAAAACAAGTGTTTTGACATATTTAAACTCTCTGCAAACAGTTCAGATCACTAACAAAACTGAACAAAACTAGTGCTGCTAATTTGCAGGAGACTATAACAGCAGGGTTTTGAAAAGAGTAATTCCAGATTTCAGCTTATACAGTTTATATGATTTGGTCTACCTTCAATATTCCACTAAATGACTCCTTTTAAAACATCAAATCATTACAGCTACAAAAGTGTAAACTCTCTTTCACCTCCTGTTGTCACTGCCCACACACTAGTGTCCAGCACCTAAAACGAACTACTATGAAAATGATGTATTGTTAGGAAAAAGTAAACTATACAAAACACATGAAGCAACATCACAGTGACAGGTATATACTCCGTAACACCATGCAACTTTAACAGTGAGGGGAGGAAATAGTTTCAGCATAACTATTTAGTACACTGAAAAGAGGTGCTTTATTCATTTTGTAGTGACTTTTTATGGAGTCACTTCAGCAACGTCAGCTCTGTAAGGAGTAGAAGTTCCAACAACTCTTGAATGTCCAAGGTCCTGCATCATGTTACTCTAAGCAGAGGAGTAGATGCTTCTTTCTCTTCAGGGAGGAAATGACACAGACTGGTCCAAGCCAGGCAGGTTTACTACTAGCTCCATTAACCTAGACACAGGGATGCTTGGAGATTGAGAGAAGCAGGCAGTAAGCCTTCCTAGCAGGCCTTTGGACCTAGCCAAGGAGAAGCAGTTGTGGTTCTGTCTGACCTCTCAATGGGGCAAACAGACCCCCAGATGGTGGTCTCTTCTGGCAAAGCCAGGGTTTCTGATGGCCCAGAGGCTGTCTGCCACCTTTGTCCTTTGCAGCCAAGTGTGGGGCATCTCTGAGTCACAGGTCAGGCTCCAGGAACACACAGGACCTGACTGCATCATTTACATAAATTTTAAACAGAGGAGAACTGCAGCAGGTGAGGGCCCCTTTCACACTCACTGGAAAGAGTTGAACACTTGATCAGAGCAGTACAGGTCTCAAGTGATGCATCTGCCTCTCAAGGTGCTAATTTCTCTACAGTGATTATAAAGACTGTTGATTTTCTGCCTTTTTAAGCATTTACTAAAGGTCCTCAAATATTTGCCTGAATTTGGGAAGCATGAAATTTTATATGCAGACTGCCTATATAATACAGACTGGCAACTGCACACTATTCCACCAAAGGGATGGAAAATAAATCACATCACAGAAAGGTATCTTAGCCAACACCCTAGGGAACTGTCATGAACACCAACTATCCCTAATGCAAGAGATGGTCCTTTCAAAGCAAGGGCAAAACTAATGGCAGCATGTCCCACATACCTTGTAATCCACATTATTCATCTCTGAATAATGGCATAGATACAGTTTTAATAGATTTGATTGTAATGGTTGTACAAAGCGACAATTTAAATGAAATGTGAGCCTGGATCAGGAATTTGGTTTTAATCTTATTAAGAAACACAACTACCATTGAATTATTCAAGTAGCTAAAATTATCACACATCATGGAACAACACTATTTCAAAAGTCTGTCATCAACAGTCAGTACAGCTTTAAGAAATAACATTTTTCATACCTATTTGCGTATCTCAATGTATTTAGAGTGTTTTCACATGATGCCATCCCTGGAGAAATAGTAGCAATCTGGAGAAAACAGGCCACACATTAGTAAATCACTTTGTACAATTTAAATGCGTATATTTCTTAATCTCCAGTTTCATTTCTGATCTTCTACAAAAAACATCTTCTATGTACAGTTGTCCTTATACAGCATTTCAGGAACACAGATGTCCTGTCAAAGCTTCAATTTAATTCTTTTACCCTTACAAGGAATATCAAGAATTCATAGAAATTCAATTTCCCCAACCATCTTGGTAACATATTTTGTAAATGTGAAATTGTAACTTAAAAAATGCACTCATCAAAAAAGAAAATATGCAACTCAGCAGATCTTAAGTCTAATATATCCTATAAACAATTACCACATTATTTTTTATTTATCTTTCGAGACTCTCCTCTGTTCAAGGAGATTTTGTGCTGATTTTTTCTGGCCACATCAGAAACTGAACTTAACAGTAGTAAAGATGAGCTTGAGTTTAACTATTTTCCTAAGTACAGATATATTTTTTTCTCGAATATTAATTATCTGTAAACAATACTTGATGGCAAACCTTGCACAAGACGTATCTGGAATCTAAATGTCTTTCTTTTTCCGGTTAAATTAACTGAATTATCTGAAGATTGCACCACCTTTCCTGAAATCAGCAAAAATTAAAACTGTGATTGGGAAAAGTGGGATCATTATTCATCCTAGTTTCTCCCTATAGTCCAATTTTTCTACCTGTGCTCTTTCCTAAAGAGTCATAAAGGCTCTACCCAGAACAAACACCTCTACGATCCTACACACTAACATTTTTGGGGCATCACACACTCAGGAGACTGAAACTGATGGTGATTAAGTAATTCTAGTCTTCTCTTTCATCCTGCTGCTGACATTCCTGTACAAAAGCAGAGGTAGTCATCCCAAGAGAAATTTCTGCTTCTGGGGAGAAAGGAAAAATATGTGGTGCAAGTGACCATACAGACGTAAGTTTAAACCTCTAATACTGGTACACATCAATTACTAAGGAAAACAACAAGCTTATATTGTGATCACAAAACTGCATTTCTCTTGTTCTGGGTAACAACAGTTAACAAAATCTAAAAGTTCCTAAAGCCCTTACAAACTCAAATAACGTGAAAAATGCATACAACTCTTCCAACAGTTTGATGTTCAGAGTATGCCACAGACAGGGATGTTTAGATTGATGGCATTTGCCTTCCCAAGGCATCATTATATGTGATACAGACTGGGGACAGCTGTACTATCCTGACAATTGGAAGTGGTGAATGAATTCCATGTCTTCCTTTACTCTGTGTGTGTGGCTTTTGCTTTACCTATTTATTACCACTGCTGTAACACTAGGAGATTGCGCCAACATTTTAAAGAGCATAAGGTACCGCTGCTCTAGGGAAGTACTACTGTAGGTGCCTTGGTCTGCGTGAACACCCTGTTCAGGACACATAAACTGGTGCACAGGTATAACCTCTCCTCAGGTCCCAACAAGCCCAGTCCAGGCAGGACAGGAAGACTCAGACCTCTCTGTTGCTCACCTTCTTGTTCCTAATTCCAAATGAGGATGGAAAAAGTTGCACTGCTTAGGGACAGGAGTATCTTTAAGACCTGTAATAATCATTCTTCCTATCCTGAATCTATCTACTCTGCTTGTAAGCCATCACAGTGCCATCAATGGTCCTGTCTGGACACTAAAATCTGCAGGTTCCTATTCCCACCCTGGAGGGGTGAGGGGTCTGACCACTTCAGTTATGACTGCAGCACATGAAGGATGCAACATGTCAAGGAGCAGTGCTGGTTAAAAAAATGAGACTATCCTATATAGTCACACTGCAACTTTCAAATGATGATTCATTATCCTACAATTAAACTCTTCAAAAACTTTAAATGGTTTTTCAAACTATTTAAAGACAAGAACAGTAAAACTGCAATGACTGATAAAATTAAAAAAAAAAGAATATTTATGCTGACTGCAAGTCTCTGGATTTCTTTTGAAGGAAGCAAATCCTAGTCATAACTGTCAATGTTAATGAAGTTACTTTCAAAATATTTTTTCTGAAATTTGAAAACACAAAGAGTTTCCAAATCATAGTTTAATGTTATATACAGAGAAAATACTTCATCCCTAAAGATGTAACTTTTACAACTGCAACATATCCACAAACAATACAAGGAAAAGTGACATAAAAATGAAGTGTAGAAACTACCCAGTTAGTTTTACTCAAATATGTTCCTTATAGATTTGTGTATCAGAAAGCAAATGGAAAACATACAGCAGGTATTTTATTATTTCAGGAATTCTTGGGTAAGTTAAAAATAACAAGATTTTACTACATCATTTTATACACATTTCTTATAGAAAAGCACCACATAGTTGCAAAATGTCTTATTCAAATGGCACGTTTAAGCAGTGGATCAAATCTGTCTTGTTGAGAAAGTCCTTAGTAGTACCTCCATTGCTGGCTGGGGTTGAAGCAAGACAGTATCTTTAGATGAAACTCTGCTGATTACATTTTAATTAAAAAAATCATGTAAACAAACACTAAAACCAGAATGCCACAAGTGGTCCTACTACTAAGAAAAATAGCAGAAGAATGAATTTGAAAGTATCTTAGCCTCAAAGAGGTTTCTTAAGCTTAATTGTGAAGAGATTGTAGTTATGTGAATCAGAAAATAAAAATAATTCAAGCATATATCCACTTTCAGAAGATACTCTTTTTATTAATTAAGAACTTCCATGAAATATTCACAAATGCTAATTATTTGATGTGCAGAGAGTAACCTCCAACAGGCTAATTTTTCAAACCTCCTACAGTTTTCAAACCTGTTAGAATTGCACCTATCTAATCCTGCACAGGATTCATGAAGTTATAGAGTCATATAATGATTTGAGTTGGAAGAGACCTCTAAAGGTCATTTTGTTCAACACTCATGCAGTGAGAAGGGACATCTTCAGCTCGGTCAGGTAAGTCTCAGTGGGAAAGAAAACTATCCTGTTGTTTCATTAGAAAACTGAAGGAGAAAAAGGTTAATAAAAATGCTATTTTACCACCATTTTCAAATTAGAACCATACCTAACAGCTAAAGGGAAGACTAATCTCTCCTAAGACCATGGTTTTCACATTGTGGTCTGCATACTTCCCTGGCCTCTAGACTAATTAATTCAAAGGAGTCTGTGAAAAGTAACAAACACAAACAAACTTAGGAATCAGTATGCACTGCAGAGAGTTCACATTCTCATAAAGAGAAATATTAAGGATGCACAAATAAAACAACTGGACATCAGTACTTTTATCTGCCCTTCAACTCATCTGTCAGAAGAATTCTGTTTTTCAGACTGGTGCAAATGCACATTTACAACTATTCAACAATTATTTACATATTTATATATACTTATATACTTATAATAGTTAATAATTTATAATATTTACAATAATTTTATGTTCTATTTTATATATTTATATATAAATATATATTTTTTAATGTATTTACAATAGATATTCATCCAATCTATCCCAATGACTTCCCCCTCAAGAGCCTGAAGCATATTCTGATGACCTTGATATCAACTTTTAGTTTAATCTTTGTCATTTAAAAATCATAAGTCAGCACTGTATTTCCAGTCTGCACACCCTTTCCCAGAATTCTGCAAAACAAACAAGACTCTTCTATAATTAAGGCACTGCTAAAAACAAACTTCTCAAATTAGAAGTGTTTCTAGCTGCCAGCCTAGCTAGAAAACTAGAACAAACAATAATAAAAAAGTGAGAAGGGAACAAATTTTCTAAAATCACAGAATCATAGAACTTGGGTTGGAAAAGACCTCTAAAATTGTTTAGTCCAACCATTAACCCAGCCAAGCCCACCACCATGTCCCTAACTACATCTACACATCTTTTTAAGATGTCTAAGGATTGTGACTAGACCACTTCTCTAAGCAGCCAGTTCCAATACTTGACAACCCCCTTGGTGAAGAAATTTCTCCTAGTATTCAATCTAAACCATTGAGAAATGTCTCTTTTGAAATCCCCCTCCACATACAATGTCAATTAGAGAATAAATTTACGTCCGACACACTACAAGTAGCAAGCAACCAATTTTAAACATAAAAGCCTAAATTTGCAGTATCTTTTCTCTTTGTAATGGACAACAATTAACCAAATCAACTTACCATACAGGTACGTGAGTTTTCTCCAATGAATGAATCTCTTAACACCTGAGTAAGTTTACTTGCTCTGAAGGGTGTGTGAGGTTTATTTCGGCCTAAGGCTCTAATGCACTCCTGAAAGGACAAAGAGATTCTTTATCACGGGTTAAATAAATATAATAAAAATGCAATTCAGAATCAGAAAGCACATGCCTTATATTTGATGCATTCCCCCAAAAGTATAATAAAATTTACTGCTAAAGCTAGGATTCAATAAGCGTTAGGCTTCTACTGCTCATTAAGCTCAGCAGAGATGAAAGAATTTTATAAGGATTAGAAGCCTAAAAACTATCTCAATATCATCCAGTTTATTGACAACTGTTATATCCACTAAAACTGAACAGTGTTGATGTGAAATATTCAGGCCAACAATTATTCCCAATTATCAGCTACAAAAGCCTGCATGAACTGAAACTTCTGCCAGCAGCGGCAGCATGGGCAGGGACATGTGTTAACCATATCAGTTAAAAGCAGTGGCTTTGATTCTGATTTTACCACTGTCTTTCTTTACAGCTTAGAAAAAGAAAAGTTTTCTGAAAGCTTCCTCAGGTCACAAACCAAGTAGGCATAGCTCTCTACTGGAAGCAAGCTCTCTACTTAGCATTGGAAGACACTTGAAAACATTAGGTCACTCTTTGTTGTAAAATACTCTTTATGTGAAGAAACAGGGATAAGATCTTCTCTTCCATTCCCAGAGGCAAAGGGCTGCACAAATATTTGCAACTGATTGGGTTCCAGCAAGCAGTATTATATGGATGTAAATATTACAGAAGTTACAGCAGCAACCAGAACAGTGAGACCAAGATAACCATTAATCTAACCATCACTTCTGTTCACTCTGCACTCTAATATTGTTTACTAAGTTATTCTTATGCACAGAAATTTTAATTTTAAATTTCTGCATTGTTGTCATCATAATATTTTGACTGTTAATTCCAGATTCTGCCTTTGCCTTAACCGACATCTCTTCAGATGCAAAGCTTCCTTGGTGCACTTTTAAAGTATCTACACACAAAATTTCTACAACCAACCATACTTCATATGTATTTCAAAACAGAGCTTTGCTTTTAGCTGCATTAATAGATAGAATGGTCTTTGTATTACATGAATAATTTTACAGAAGTTCAACTAATCCTCCAGCTGCAGATATATACTCTCTTTAATTACTGATATGGCAATCAGCAAGTTTTTATTTGATATTTTAATTTACTATAATGATTTTTAGTTTACTTACTCCTGCAAAATTAGAATTGGATTATGTCCTCGTTAGTAAAAGTAAAAGAAGGACACCACTGGTTTCTAAATTTGTAACAGAGTTTTAAACAATGTTTGGTTTTCATTACATCTCTGGAAACCAGTTAACAAAATGACAACACTGCTTCCATGGGAGACATTACAGAAATAACTTCCTGTGCCAAAATCCTGAATAGGTTAAGACAGGACTGATATCCAGGTGGAAAGAGCAAATCTTGGATTAGCAACAGAGATCACTTTGTCATAACGTAGTAGTTTAATTAAAATATTAAAATAACTTCACAGTTTCTGAATACCAATGGAAAAGGCTGTGTAATGTTTTTGGGATAGATGAAAAATGGCAAACATCATTGAGAAACTTCTATCTTTTTGTACCACCTTTTAGACCTCTGCAAGACCTCCATTTGTTTTTATTTCCCCCTTCCCCATATTATTTGGATGAAGATCACTAGTACAGCAGCAGCAGAACCTTTTGCTATAATTAAAAAGACAAGTTGAATAAAAATTAACCAAGTAACATTGTATGAGCACTATCCAGTACCAAAAAAAACCCAAAAAAACAAAAACAAAAAAACAAACCCACACCAAAAAAAAAAAACCCACAGCATCACCTCAAACCAAATCCCCAAAACAAAATAGCTTTATTCAATTACATTTGGAAATGAGTTGTAAGATCAATCCAATAGTCCCTGCATTGCTTACTTTGATGTTAAATCAGAAGAGGCCAAAGTTTTGGAACTGCTGCTTCCAATTTTTCAACATGCCATACAATTTTGTAATGACACATTATATATCACAATTTTATGGTGTGTTTAGTCAGATGCCAGTCTTCTCCCAGGTTTATACTGGGAATAAAAAAGTAACCACACAGATCTTGGGGTTCAGATTTTTTATATAAAACCAGTGTTGGTGCTGAGAGAAGTAAGCCTAAGCAAAACTAACCAGAGAGAAATTTTAAGAAATTCAAAACTACTGTTTCTTCAGTTTGAAATCAAAAATTACTTTCCCTATTCAGAGAGAACATCTTTTAATCACGATAAAACATCAAACCAAAAAAGCAGATGAATATTTAAGCAGTATTTCCTAGCTCTATTTTTATGTCCTGGATTGGAATGTATGAAAATCTGCAAAGTGACTCCATCAGAAAATTTGCTATGAAGAAGAGTTGATAAAAATGGATTTCACCTTTCAAGGTTTTTTTCAATTATTTGCTAGTTTTTTCTGGACATGCTGCTGTTGTTTTGCTTTAGTCAATATATTAACAGCAGTAAATATGGTGTCAGTGTAGTTTTATTATTAATTTCAAAAAAGAAATAAATAGTGAGATCAGTAAGAATATTTCCTGTTAGTATTTCTTACCTTGAGTACACAAATAAGTAATTTGCCTTCCTATTTTAGATATATATCAGAAATATCTGCAAATTCTACCACTGGGGACTTTTTGTGAACTTCTTTGTTTGGGGTGTTTTCTTGTTTGTTTTGGGGATTTGTTTTTAAAGTTGGTTAGTTCGTTTTGCTGGGATGTTCTGATTTTATTTTACTAAAACTACACGTAAGTTGATAGCACAATATTTATGCACTGTTTCTACTTGGGACTTACTAAGTGTTTCCTCACGCATCTAGAGGAAAAATCAATATATTGTTTTACCTGTCATATCAATAGACAATGTAGACAAGCATGCAAAAACACTAATTTTACTTGTCACTGCTATTATATGTAGGCTTCCACCTACTCCAAGGCAATAGAAACGTATCAGTTACCTTGAGTGCTAAAAGGCTCTTGTTAATTTCTGCACCTTCCAGCCGAGTCTGTCTATCTGCACTCGAAGTGTCTGCTCCTCTTTCATTGCCAGCCAAATCAATCAGAGAAAATTTACCATGCAATTTCCCTTTCCTTCGGAGAATAATCTGAAACACTGCATGGCTTCGAGATGAGTGTGCATTTGCAGATGTCTGGCCAGATGTCCTTTAAACAGGAGAAGAGCAGAAAAAGACATTAACCAGTGGAGGACCATGCATGTTAAATATAATACCTCACAATTATAGGTTTTCAGGGCAGATTCCTGTATTTTCTTACATGTTGACAGCATGGCTAACACTCTTGTGGACACTACACATAAAACACTAACAATTGCATATACATAGTATAATTATGCATCTTTTTCTATCTCTTTGGATGGAAATGGAAGATTAGTAACATTCTGCCTCCCATTTAAAATCAGATCTTCACATATTTCAGATTATCAGAGACCTTACACAAAAAGTGCTGATGACACTTCTACCTCAAGGCTAATTTTAAAAACAATGAAGCTGAAGTCTTAAAAAAAAAAAGGAAAAAAAAGTGCACTAACCTCTGCCAGTATGCATCAAGGCCTTTTAGAGATGAAGAACCTGGCAGCATTCCAGTTTTTAAATTACGTGAATTTAAGTCAGTAAGCTGCTTACATAATGCATGCAATTCACATCCTCTTGAAAAATCAATTATTTCTCTCTAGCAGACAGAGAAACTAAACGTCTCTATTTAAATGTAGGTATATTCCTTACTTGCAGACAACATAATAAAAAAAATCTCTTGCATATTAAAAAAGGCATCACTACAAAGACAACTCAAAAAAATGTTTTTCTAATTTTTTAACATACAATGAGTAATTGGTGTAAACTATGGAAGATACCTGCAGCTGTTGCCTACTTCAATAAGCTTAAGAACATCTTCAACACATTTAACTTCCCGCTCCTGTAATCCCACCACCTGGACTTGCTGTTTACCATCTTCTAACACTCTTAATTTTGTTTTCCTGTTCAACAAGTCAAAAACCTTAAGGAAGGAGGAAAACAGAACAATTAAAAGAGGAGCTTTAAAAAAATTTCCTGCTTTGAATCCCATTTCAAATAATGCAAAGCATTCCATGGAAATACACAATTGGAAGGGAAATGTAAAGAATTCTTTGAAATACAGCTTTTAATATAAAGAGGGGAAAAATATTTTATGTGACAAACTCAAAATTTTGTGTATGAGAAGCTCCTTCATTCTCAGAAAGACCTGGTACTCACCTTACCACTGTAGATCTCAAAAAATGTTGCATATACTTGAAGTTCCAGCTTCTTATAGTTTGGCTTCTTTAGCATTAAAAAGACATCTCGAGCTGTGAATACATTTCCAGGATAAAAATAAATCTCATCATCATGTGTTTTCATTTAGTGAAGATTCATTTACATGTAACAGCCTATTTTATAGCACCTCATATTTTGCAAGAATGACCGATAGAGTCCGTCAACCAAGCCTAAAACAGTGCAATCTAAATTGCCACATTACACTAGAAGATGCAGAAGACACCAAAATGATAAACTTAAGTAATCTGTTATTGCATTTTTGTTAAGTAGTCTATATTTACATTACTGTGTAAGGGATACGCATCTAGGGACTTCTGATGTTATCAAATCTCCACTGCAATGCAAAGTCTATAAACTGTTGTATTTGTATGACAAAGAGTTGAAAATCTATTGATCTCAACTGATCTGCCCAAAGCCAACTGATCCATGAAGTCTCACCTGCAAGTGCATATATGCCTTTAGAACAATCTTGGTTCTTTCCTGAAAAGTCGCCACCCATAGTCTAAATTTAAAAAAGAAAAAAAAAAAAAGAAGAAGAAAAAGAGAAAAGAGAGAAAAGCACCATAAAAATCACAGAATTGTACTTTACATATTTCTTATTTATTAGAAACCATCTAAATGTGTCATGTAAAAAAGAGTATTGCTGACTTGTAGAAGAACTACTTACATGGGTTTTCCCACTGCCTGTTTGTCCATACGCAAAACAAGTGGCCATCCCCCTTTCAAATATGGTCTCCACTAATGGTCGAGCTGTAAACCTTAAATGCAAAAAAATCTGTACTTAAAAAACCGAAGTACTAACCCTAAACAATGATTTCCATGTTTTAATGATCCAACACCCCGCAGTTTACTAAATGGAGTCTGGAGCTCCCTCAAGATGCCAGAATAAGAAGATATTGAAGGAGGACAGTGTAGCGGATAAGAGTTTCATCAATACTAAAATCCTCCTAATTTTTTTTTTCCCCTCCCCAAATCAACTTCCAAGATTAAATTTGAAAAACAAGAGGCCAAAACAACATTACACATCTTTGCATACATTAAGAAAGGGCTCAAGATAATGGATACCCAAGCTCTTAAGAATGAAAAAATTCTACTTGTCCTTGAGGTACTATTTGCTGTGTCAAAAGTCTTATCTAAAGTATCACTTATTTTTTTTGATAATTAATTTTATTTTAAGAAACACAGAGTTATTTTTCCTACTTCAGCTGTTTATCACCATTATTTCACTACAAACTCCAAAAGCAAAGGGTAAACTACTGGAGAATTACATATGGAGATTATCCTCTCTGCAAGACTCTTTTTAAACTTTTTCCAGTTGTTTACACATAAATAAGTGTAAGTGTCCAATAAAGGAAAAAAAATTAATTACAGAAACACTGAGATGCTACAACCTTCTTTCATTCTGCTTTCAAACACAAGATCACCAACAAAAATAATATGGGAAGCACTGCACCATTCAGCAGCAACCCAGGGTTATGTAAAGAATCTACGTCTAGCTGAATCATGAATTTTCATCAAGAATACACCAGATGATTCCTGAACAGCCTTAGTCTTTTTTTCTTTGCTTCTTTTATGTATACAACTTCTGTCTTCTCAAGAGGATATTCCCATATTTTGATGTTTGTTCTTTCTATATATAAAAATTAAAAATTCACAAAATCTATCCACCTTAGAAGCACAATCCATTACTTCTGTCTGACTGAATTTGAAACTTTAGTTTGCAGATTTAATAAAAAGGGACTCAGATGTATCTATTTTAAAGTAAGACAAAATACAAACATATCTTAAAACATTTTATAAAGGATTACACAACTCCAAATGATACTATGTTAAAAGAGTCCAACTATGCTTTTACTAGAATTTTTATCTGCAATCTCAGTCTTTCAGAAATGTAAACTGAAAACTCCTTTAAAACTTATGAGGTATCTCTATTCCAATTAGTGAGTGTTTCTTAATACTAAAAAAAATTGCAATTCTGTGTTGTGGTTCATGGATTAAAAAGACTTAAAATACAGGTTAAGCAAAATAACAGTAGTAATAATGGTAATAATAATGGTAGTAGTAGTAATAATAATAGAGTAGTACTTTTCTACCTGGGACTTAACACTTTTTCAGTGTAGAAATACAGTAAATTTAGCATATTGGAGAAAACTGGAGTATGTTAACACAGTATTTTTTTCCTCACTATGACCCTGAGGCTCTGATGAGAGCACATGACAGCTACCTTGCTCTTACTTCTGTTATTATGGAAGACCTTAAAACAGATTGCCCTCCAAGTAAAGATCGTTACTGTGCCATTTGAAGGAGAAGGAGAAAGAGTAGAGATCTAGTGTTTCAGTATGAATAATCTTAAAATATATTCCTGTATTGCCATTAATGTATTACATAACTAATAAAAACTCAGTACAAAGCCACAACATTGTATACCAAAACCACCCCTCACATTAAACATTATGTTTGCACAGATAAATAAAGGAAGGAGGGAACTTAGAAGAATGGATTGTCAAGCAAGAGAATTATTTCATGTATCATCAAGCAGTTGGCTCTCCCACAGCTCTTCAGTATCAAGGACAGAAAAGATGCTACCGGCAGACAACTAGCAAAGACAAAAATCTCCAAGGACACAGCTTTGCTGTTTACAACTCTTTTGTTAGTTTTATAAGATTTTCCTTTCACCCCTTTTTCTAATTATAACAAGCATATGACAGAAGTTTTTATTTTCACAACCTTTTAAAATCTCTTTTAGTAGTTTTTTGTAATCCACTATCATTCCAGGCATGATTCTCACTTTCACTTCCTAGCTGTGGATTAAAAACAGAAAATAAGATATTTCTCTGTCAATACTCCTTAAGACTATGAGCAGCACTTCCTAAGTATAAGAAAAATTATCTTCACCAAATTTCCACAGTATTTAGACACCTACTAGGATTCTGACCAAGATTATGTCATACTGTCTAACTTTGCCCACTACTGTATGTACTTCATTTAGTTACTTGTTCAAGGGAAATAGCTACTTCTAAACATGTTTTTGAAAGTGCTGTGTGAATTAGTCTGTATCAAATCAACAGTGGAACTGAAACAGAAGAGCAAAGAACAAAATGGAAATCCAAACGCCTTGAGCCTAAAAGAGGATATGTGTCTTTGTTGCTGTTTGTTTTTATATTAGAAAGACATGGCATTTTCAGCAAGATAACTTAGCTCCACCTTACATCAGCCAGATTGCTTCCAGAAGACAAGTTAGCTCAGGTATCTCAGTAATACTGCAATGTACTCTCTCACTTTATTGTTATTCTTTTCTCACCCTCTACTGACTTGTTTCCATCTCTTAATTATCCTATATCCAGACTGCAATCTCTTTGGTGCTAGGGCTCTCCTTTTCTTCCAGGTTTCCTGATGACCAAAAGCCATGACTCACATTTCTCAGGTGCTGCACACACACTAATAATAAGACAATAACCTGGAAGCAAATGGAGACCTGATTATGTGGCTCGAGTAATCAGAGGCTGAGGAGGCAGGCAATACTTGCTAAAGCCTGGAATGCAGCAGGGCTTGGAGGAGGACTGGGAGTAGGACTGAGGCCAACAGAGATGGAAATGACATTGCAGGTGAGTAATTAGGGATAAAGAGTTAAAACAAAAGTAAACAGGTAAAAGAATGGAGGTAGCAATATACCATCTGCTAACACAGAGAATAGGAATAAAGTCTAAGACCAACGTAAGTGTAACAGTTATTAGTATGGAAAAATTATGAGAAAAAAGATTCACCAAAAGAAAGCATATACACATACCTGTAAACCATTTCATTAGGAGCCGTGTCATCAAAGGCATAATCAAAACGAAAAGTTTGGTTTTCTAGGTACCTTGTTAAATCCACCTTTTGTTTTGGTTCATGTACCATCACAACATCTTTACTAGGAATTGTTATTACATCAAGGTCTTTCATTAAAGTTTCTATAAAATAAGTGAAATATATATTTAACTAACAATACATCATTATTTTTTACATTTTCCCATTGTTTACACTCTTATAACATCTCAGATAACACAGCTCCTCCAAGTAACAACACTGCAATGGATTTGGGCTTCTGATGCCTAGACAGTAATCTGCTAAGCAAGAGATTTAATTTTGGAAATCCAGTCATCCTATCCTATCAAGTGCTAGAAATTAAAGAGAGATAGAAAGCTATCATCATTAATTACCGCACTTTCATTGTAACCTGTCATGTCTTCTGTAACATTTTTTATGGATTTGAGGTCTTATTCCTCAGTGATTATATAGTCTTCTATGGCTCACTGCCATATCCTTTGAGTTTTTATAAATATCTTCTCTAGTGAAGAAACTAGATTCTAGTACTATACTGCTTAGACAGTAAAACTTGAAAACAAAGAAATTAACATCCTTATGATAATACATTTTAGTTTAAAATTTTGTCTTGATATTTTCTTTTACTTTTGCATTCATTCCTCACAGATATTTTTATTTGTGTACTCCTCCTGGAACTTACAGTATCTATCTATCTATCTTTAATATATAAAGTAAAATAAAATCCTTTCTAAAGATTATCTTGTAAGCAGAATAAGCTGAAAATTGTAATGATCCTTCCTATCACTGTGACTTCAACAGTGAGATCCTAGATTATAATTACTATACAGCACTGCAATTTACTGCTAATTGTTGTATGGTATATGAGTCAGCAAAACAGAGAACCCAGTGATCCATAATCTGCACAAAAATAAAGACCCTTTGTGTGTACAGTAAGAATTCATTAATGTGTCCTACTTGCATTTCTACGTAAAATTTCTTAAGGCATGCAGTTCAAGAACTTGGTATGACTTGATACAACCAGAGAGAAAACTTTTCATGAGTTAACATCCTGATCAAACAGTACAATGGTTACCATTGCATTACATTACACACCAATGGAAACACACATTCCAGTCAAAATATAATCATTTTTTCAACTGCACTGCAATAAAATGAAATGCAATTATTCTGCAGCAATTGCAGATAAAAAGTAAGGAAGAGTGACAAAAAGAAATGTATGATGGACAATTCTTTGCAGCAAAAACTTTTGAGTTTAACCAGTCAGAAGAGGATTTTTCTTAAAAAAATGTTTGAAGTAAGACATCTACTTCCTCCCAGCTATTTGTATGAGAACCTGCATTCTTTGCTGATGAAAATTAGGAATAATGTCTCTGAAACCCAACACATATTTCACAATTATAAATACAAGTGACTGAACTAAAATCTCAAAGTGTCACTCTGAACATCTACTTTCTGTTAAGTCAATCCACAGAACAAGTGATGCTGAGAACACCTAATGTTTATGGTAATAATTCTGCATTTTTGAGATTACCAAAAAATTGATTTTATTTTTTTCTAATCACAGGATTATAGTCAAGTATCTTTAATTCTTTTATACTTTTCTATGATTTTATGAGAAATACTTTGTCTTATCAACTGAGTGTTTTCAGGAGATTGTATCATGTGTGCATTAGATTATCATCCCCTGCACAGATTATTTAGTTAACATCTTTTTTACCGTTTTTTTCTTAAAAATGCAAAACAGCTTTAAGTATCAACCTAATTTTTACTTAGACATTCATCTTTCTACAAGCACCGCTGATCTACTTTTTTAATAGCTCCCAACCCCTAATACCAAAGATACTCAACTTTCAAAAAATCGATTCCTACTTCTGAATCCCAACTCATGTCTCATAACAACTTATTTTCATTTACTGCAATTTGACTTTGTCCACCTTCAGCACAGGTAGAAAGTGACATTTTTCCCAACAGTAAAAATAAAAATGAAAAGAAGAAACAGAAGCAGCAATGTGAAGGGGAAAAAAATAAGTCAAAACCTAGCTATATACTAGTATCAACATATATATGGGAAAGGGAAAAACATTTCTCTCATTTTCCTTTGGGTATGCTTCAGATAATCCTAAATGTGTACTTCTGACAGTACAAAAACAATGTCATCCTCTGTTGCTTCAGTATCAGTGATGCCCTTTTGAGTCTTTCCACTGAACAGAATATAAGAGAAAGAGAAGGAAAGAAACATCCTACAGCACTGGATTCAGATAGGCTGCAATCCAGTAGGCATTTGTGATCCTAAATTCCCAGTGAAAGTAAAAGAACTTCCTAGGAAGAGTGGGATTTAACTGGAATTGAAAGCTGAACAGTTTTTTGTTATTTGGTTTTGGTTTTGTTTGAATACAGACTCTAGTCTGATAAGCAGGCACTAAGAAAAATATTTCAAACACTCATCACATAAAATGAAAAGTCATTAAGGAGTTCTTTTAGTACCTAAGAGTTTGTTAGTGGCATGGGAAATTATCTAGGGTAACTTTGCCAGCTCTAAGCAACAACTCCAGGGTGTACAAATCTTCTGTTGCTGGTAATCCACTAGCCCTGTGAGAATGTCTTGGATATGTTTAGGCACCAACTGTGTCAAAAGATACTTCCTTGATGTCTGATTCAAGACCACTTGGAAATATAAAAGTATTTGTACAAAAGCATGTATGAAAATTTTCACGGTAGAACACTCTGCTCAGGAGATTACTTGAAGGATACTTTCAAATAACAGTGATCCTAATACAATGTAAGAATACTGAAGATATTACCTTAAAATTCATTTCCAGAACAACTAAAGGCATCCTAGATAACCTTGGGAAAAAAACGGACTGTTCTCGTGCCTCAACTCCTAATACATAAAATTGTGTC
Source organism: Tachycineta bicolor (assembly GCA_025960845.1). Lineage (NCBI taxonomy): Eukaryota > Metazoa > Chordata > Aves > Passeriformes > Hirundinidae > Tachycineta > Tachycineta bicolor. The sequence continues at coordinate 6,430,851 of JANEHK010000031.1, read as the reverse complement.
AGGTAAACAACTTTTCTCATGACAAGTCTATGAATTTTCTAGGTTCTTCACACATATTGTCTAATATAAGAGCTTTGTCTTTGATCAGTAATTCTAGAACTGTTTAACACAAATAATGTTACTATCAGAAGCAGCTTTTCAGATAAACAAATAAACAAAATCTTCAACAATCATACCTTTTTTATTGAGTGGTCGTTTTCGTACACAAACACAAATCCTGTGCTCATCAATCTGCAACGGAAAGTCTTTCAGTGAACTATACCCCAATTCCAGTCACAAAATATTTAACTTTATTTGACTTCTCTTTTTGAATTAAATAACCAATCATTAAAAAAAAAAAAAAAGAGAAATTCCCAGGACAGTGAGTCATCTAAACATATAACAACGTCTTGTGCCTGCACAGCAACCAAGACCACAAAAGGGAGAACGATACATTAACAAAACTCCCTGCAGACAGTGAGCTAATCCAACAGAGCAATAGGTACTATTGGACTATGCAAGCAAATCCAACTTTAAGAGGGTAGATATGCTATGGACAGAAATTGTCACATTCTCTGATTTCCATAGAATTTGACAGTATCAATCATTTAAGCGTTCCACTCCTCTGACATGTCTGCAAACCAAAAGACCACATCCCCTTCAAAGATCAAATAGTAATCAATATGTTGAAGGTTTGTCAAATAAATTTCATGGTTTTGTGTGCACATCCCTTAGCATTCCATGAAAAATTATCATACAAAGGCTGGGTGACTACTTAGTATGTACTGGCATTATTTAATAGTAAAAGGATATCTAAATAAAAATAGTTTAGTAAATTAGGACTTCCAAAACCTACTCATTTCAGTATCAACAAATATCAGGAAAATAAACCAATGTTATACTGAATACTAATATATATTAAAATATCTATTTTTTGCATTAACAGAGAGAAGCATACATTGAAAAAAAAATGAAAACACACAGCAAAAACATAGAAGGATAACACATTTCAATGTTGCTGGCATACTTACAGGATCTGCAGTTGTTAGTGGTCTATAATCCAAACTTCCCCTGAAATCTCTTATCATACACATAATTTCATAATTTGGGTTTGTAGCATCAACATCCTAGGAAAAAGTAAGCAACAGAATTTCTATTATACCTGTTTTTGCTCCCAGAAAAGGCCTAAATTATTTATCTATTAAAAAAATACACGTTAACTGAAATCTTATTTTTTCTGCAAAACACCAGAAATGTCTCTTGCAAGTGTAATGTAAGTTTAACACCTTTTTCCACTTTGATGTAGCTAATTTACTGACCATAAAAGAAACAATTGTATGCTTCCCATGTAATTTTGGTTGGCATATAGTAGAAAATATTTATAAGTATTTCATATAAGTAGAAAATACTTATTGAGGACTCATTAACAGTCTACTCAAGAAAGAGAAATTACTCCTGCCTTTGCCAGCACATTCACACTGAAGAAACATATAGTCAATGTTTCCTTATCTCAGATATGGCACTCAGACAGATGCACAGATACTTCACGACACAGGTATAACACACACCACAGAGGACACTGCAGGAACCCCAGCTGCTCCAAACACAATCCTGATGGATACAAGCCAGTTAAAGTACCTTGTCCTAATTATTGGTCCTGTGTTAATTTATACACATATTTGGATGCATTGCAAACTCTTCCAAGGGTCCCAGACCCCCAGCTAAGCAGAAGCAATCCCAAGGATATTCCACAGCTTTCATCCAGGCTGTGATGGTTTGGCTGGGATAGAGTTCATTTTTCTCCATGGAATAATGTGGTATGCAGCTCTGTTTTGTATTTGTGCTGGAAATAGGTTTGATAATGCATTGATGTTTTAGCTACTCCTGAGCAGCACTTATGTAGCAAAGTCCTTTTCTAATCCTCACCTCACCCCACCAGCAAGAGAGTCAATATAGCCAGGACAGCTGAGCCCATGACACAGACACAGAAGAAGATAACAGGCACGGAAAATAATCCGTCCTTAAACCTGGAGCCCTCAGTACGAGAGTGAATGGACATGCAAGAGGCTATGCATAAAGCACTGATAAGCTGAACCAGAGCCTACCCTGTTTTCTGTAGAACCGATTAAACAACTTCCCATCCCTTCTCCCTGCAAATACCTGTTTTAACAACACTTCAGGACATGCTACTGATGCTAAAGATAGCCAGGTCTGGTGCTCAGACCCTACTAAATTTTGCATGGCTACCCCCACATGATATAAAATTTCTGAAACACATCTGGCTATGGACAGTGGAGGCACTCTCAAAAAGCACTGGACTGGGGTTACCAAGCTAAAAGGGAGCCAGCTTATTCTTTGCACTTGTGACACAGCCAGTCCTCTTCCTCAGAAAAAGCCATCCTGGTGATCAGAAGCTGATTGTACCTTGATGCCAGTCACACTGCCTACACTGAACTAAAAATGGCTGACAGTAAGTCTTCACAAAATGTTTCTTTATAACATTCAGAAAAGAGTATTGTTTATTGTGGAGAAAGCATTTACCTAATATTCTCCAAGCTCTGTTTAAAGGTCTTGCATACTAGAAGTCAGTGCTTGGTGAATTATTGTTGCATTTCAAAACAACTTCCTCATACAGAAGTTTAAGACTCAGATGCAAGAGGAGTAATAAAAAGAAAATTTTACAAGTAACACCACTTCGAAGTATTTTAATATATAAAACCACAAATGGCCATCCCTCACACATAAAGACATATTAATGTTTTGTGTAAACAGATGTAAATTATAAAACACAAATTTAACATAGGTGATTTTAGGTCAACATGGAAACATCATTAAATCATGAAAAGCAAATTGTATGAATGATTTACTTGACGGTGGTAATTCTCATGTCAGCAGCAGACTGGTACTATCTCTTCAGAGACTCACACATATCCACACAGCTGCCAACAAGATTATACTCCTAGCTTTGCTAAAGCTTTTACACCATTGTGAGAGGAAGTAATTTAATATTAAGAAATTTTTCTCAAAGGATTAGCAACTTCATTTGTTTCAGTCAAGTTTTTAACAACTGGCTGCCAACCTACTTCCATGATGAAATTACAATTGTACAGACTGGTTTAAAGAAAGAAGCATTAGGAGTCACTGTTAAAATTTGAGCCTCAAAAATATCTATTAAGAATCACAGATCATAATGAACAATTTATTATAATGTTGCATTATCTCCCTTAGAATAACAGACCTTTCTAAAAGTCAAAAGGTTGGTTATTGTTAAAAATACAGTTTCCCTAAGAAATAGCTGTCATCAGTAGTTGTTCTCTGAAGAACATGCAGCAAGACAGCAATTGAAAGCAATGATTTCCGTAGGAAGAAGAAGAGGGGGAAAGCCATCTAAAGAAGTAGTTATGAGAGCAATCCTACCAAACACCAAAATATTTGTCAAATTTGTATGCAGAATGAAAACACGTAATTTCAAGATTATCACAGTTCATAAAAATTATTAAAGACTCAAAAAACTGCAAATTTCTCTTGCTGACACATGATTTCCAGTTGAGCTAAAAATACTAACCTGAGCTCTCTTTTCTCTAAGTTCCTGCTGCTGTAACCTTCTTTTTTCACGCTTCTCTTGCAATTTTTCAACCTCTTTTACACAGTTTGATTTTCTACGTGCTTAAGAAAAAAGATGCAGTTTTAAAATACTTTCCGTATTTACACTGTAAACTTCAATTAAATTTATGTATCAATAATTAGAAAGCATCAACTATCAACCATATTTTCAAGCAAATCTGATTAGTATAGAATCATTACAGCATTTAAATTTCTAAAATACATAAAATTTACTAGAAAAATGCCATAGGAATGGGACAAAAATTTCACAAACCAAAATATATGACCTTGAAAAAATATTTGGACAGATACATGTGATCTCTTGGTTTGAGTTAAAAGTAAGCCCAGACAAAAAAAAAAAATTTGGGGAAAAAAAAAAAAAGAAGCTAAGCAACACCACCACGGTTGAAAGAAAACAAAGGAAAAACAAATTCAAAATACTAGTACAATTACAATGAAAATGAACATATGTTCAGCCACAGCTTTCTGAAAAGCTCCTCAAGAAAGCTCACAGACAACTGAGTGTGTAGACCATTTGTCATTTATGGATAACAATGTAATCCAAGAGAATGTACATGTAATGCCCAGAATGAACGAGTCCTTGATACATGGTTTACATACAAAGGGGTCCAAATTCCTTTTTTGCAGCTTGAACTGGAGATATATCTGAAACACTACCATTCTGTTGAGAGGAGGAAGACTGCTCGGGAAGCTGAGTAGGTCGTGCACGTGCAGAACCAACCACTGCAGAGGAAAAGCAAAAAGTTCATCTGGACATGGAGGAGTAACCTTTCTACCCATTTCTGAAATGCCTTTTTAAGATGAGATAAAATGGGGCCCCTTTCTAAACACAACAATTACTGTGGATGAGGAGGAGCCATACTCATGAAAAAGCCTATCAGTAAAAATATCTGACATGCAGACTTTTTTATCCTAGTGCTGTACACTAACATAATATGATTATTAACTACCAATGCCACACATGCATATTTTTAAATACTGCAGAATTAGTACAACTTATTATGCGCACAGAATAAAGTGTTTACTTGGAGATATGCAATCCTGAAGCATAAAGTGCTTCAATTTTATTTATATCATAATTATACCCAAAAAACTAGTAAGAAAAAAAGCCCCACTGTTTCACATTCTCTAGATTCTACAAAATCCGCCAACCCCATTGAGCCTGTGATCACTGGCGGAGCAATGCAATAGAAATTAAAGCCAGTGAAGTGCAGCACAGTCTGTAAGTAGAGGAAACAAGCCTTTTTTCCTCTATACCAGAAGGAATACAGATACAATCAATATGTCTAAACGTATGCATTGATTCTATATGTGTTAAGAATGCCAGTTTCTGAAGATGCTGTGATGTCTTTTCCCAGTGAATGCAGTGGGAGTGGTGAACATGCCTGCCTGTGTGATAGAGCTGAATGCTTTAAATTGTTTTTCAAATAGTTGCTTCGATCAACTCTGCTTCAGCTGGCCCATTTCCTGCACACACTTCTGACAGAGTGTGTCAGGAGAGTATTAAAGTGAAGGCATCAGCTTTGACCAGTTGCCAGAGATAAGATTCCAAGTGAAGGCCAGCTCACTGTATAACACGGAAACAGCTACAGAAACAGGTTTTGAATGGGACAAACAAGACAAATGCCCAGATCACTCCACATATCACTGGAGTTCTAGCTTACTGATTACACAAAATAAGAGAGCTGAGAAAAGCTGAATTATAAGGCCAAAAAGAAAAATATTTAGGTCAACAGTGAATAGTAAGAGACATAGTACTCATTAAAATACAAGTTAGAGGATTATTTCATAAAACGGATCTTTTACTACAAATGACAAAATGTATGGATGTGAGGATAATCCATCAGTAAGACATCTCATATTTAAACACGAGGTAGGAAAAAACCTCCAAAACACTCTCTAGTATTTTCAATCTGCTTGATACCCCCAGAGCCAAATGGCAGAAGGGCAAAAGTAGTCCCAATCAGAAGAGTCTGATCACTTGCAAAGATATGCAAGCCCACTTGTTCTCCAAGTTTAAACAGATGGACTGGGATCTACTCTGAAGAAAAGTTAGTAGGTTAATGTTTGGAAGAATCATCATCATCACCATCATCAGTACAAGTTAGTTAAGTGAACACAGGAGACAAAATTAAAACAATAAGCAGTAACTATTCTTTCACACATTACAGATGCATTACATCTGTATTCATCCAATACATACTTTTCACCTATTCTGTGGTATTTCAGCAAATTTTTGGGGGATTTTCACTGTTAACTGTAGAGTGATAAAAAAATCTGTAGGACTTAAGTATTCGTATATTCTTATGACTGTTCACACACAGACTGTTACAAAAAAAACAGGCTGTTAACAAAAAAAGTTTAAAAAATTGAAAATGTTAGGAATTCAAAGTGCACTACTTAGTGTATATTGAAACATTCGAATAAGCTGAGGACACTTATATTTGAAAACTCCATGCATCATTTAACATTGTATAATTAATTATCTTCAAATTTTTGCACCATTAGTTAATTCAGTGTAACTTTTATAACAATATATTGCTTAACCTTGCATATAAAGATTATTTGTACAGTATGAATTCCTAAGTATACATAGGAATAATTCTAGGAATTATTTACCGTATCTTTTACATGTCACAGGCATAAATACCAAATAAGAAATGCAAAACTACTATGGAATACTAGATATACAGGAGGTTAAAATGTTACTGTGTTTTGCTTCATTGAAATGGAAAGAGATAACATTTACCTCTATTATCTCTGGCAGGAGGGTCATTCTTAGAAGGCAATACAGTTCGTCGACTCTATAAAGAAAGAAGTCTCCCTTATTTGATCACCACATATTAGAAAGCATAAACTGCAGCCCCACTTCTGCTTCTTTCCAGTGAATGAAAATAACACAACATGAACAAAAGAGATCTTATTACTTCCAAATCCCACCATGAAAACTGAAGGGGTGAAGGCCGATTGAACTGTATCTAATGTTTCAGAAAACTACAAAACCTTTCATTTATCCTTCATTAAAATATTGGGCTATACAAGTATTAGCTCCCAGTTCCCTCTCTACCCAAACCTGTTCTTAAAAAAATTTAAGAACCCCTATTCACTACAGGGAAAAGAAAAGAACACAGTTATGAATGGCGCAAAGGTTAAGTTAAAAATTCTAGCATAACATCATGTAGAAAGCTACCATAAAGTTACCATGAAAATGTTGCATAGATATTACCAACCTTCACAATTTTGTTTACTTTGGCTGATGAAGCAGGTGGTGGTAGTGTCTCTGGGCTGGGTTCAATATCTTCATCAGGTGCAAGATCTGGGTTAAGTGAAAATATGCTCTCTAAATCAATCTGTGAAAAAGAGCATAAAACACATTAATGACACAAGATAAATCGTCTGTCTTGTTATGTTTGACAATAAACAGTAAATATATTTAGTGTTTTTACCCCACAGTTTGTTCATTCTAAGATTTGAACTATTTTCTGTTCACTAAAAATAGACTAATCTTTGGTCTTCATATTATTTGAAAACACATAATTTAGTAAAGGGATGAGTTAAAAATTACCAATAGCTTGCACAATTTTGTAAGTTGATCAAACTACAAGAGAAGTAGTTAGTATTATTATGGTAATTTGAAAATAACTGCAAAATATATAAGACATTCTGTAACATAAAAAGGAGATCTCAGTTATCTTAAATTTCCCAGACAGCGCAAAAGAAACAAATTGCAAAGACCCAAAAAAATCAAACCATAGCTGCAACCATGTTAAATTTATCCAAACTGCTATAAAATGTAAGGGAGGAGGGGGAGGATCTTAAAAATATGATTCTGTAAAAATGTTGAAGAGCTTTGATCTCTACAGACTTCTATTTCTCTTGGCTGAAGCTTTCAAAGACCTCAGTGCTGTAGAGATTCTGTGTGTCTTCAGCGGATGAAATATCCAGGACTTTCTCACTGCTTTTTTTTTTCTTTTTCCTGTGTTTTCACAAAACCAGTAAAGTGTAAAGTGCAATTATTTCTGGTATGCTTCTCCAAACTGAAACTGGCAAACATGGTCCAAAATTTAAAGGAAGATGTGGTAGGAAAGTGTTACACAAAAAAACTATTTCATAAGGAAAACAAGGCTGGCAAATGGCTGCCAAGAATAAGTGAAATGGCAGTTAAACTCCTCAAGAATACAAACACAAGAAAATTTCTAGTTTAGCTCTCCTACTAGTTTCCTGTCTGAACTGCATGTCATTCTCCCTCTTAAAAATCTGATGTTTCTACTTGTAAGAACTGGATAACAAAATCAGCCTTTGTAATCTGGTTCAAAATCAATAGATGAAAACAACCACCAAAAAGCTATGACACAGAGCTCAGAAATTCAAATTTACAACAGAAAACAGAATTTGCTCAACACTTACTGTACAAAACAGTCTGTAACCAAAGAACCATGAAGTAAATATTTATGTCTCGTTTTTGTTTCCAGTACAAATTCCAAATAATATTCATATAGATTACACATTTTGTTTTTTAAAGTTCTAAATAAATATATTTACCTCTTTCCCTTTAGTATCTCCATTTTCAATCCATTCAACAGTTACACTTTCATTATCTTCATTTAGGGATGTTACCATAGCTTGGTGAATTCGGCCTAGAAAGCAAACACAAGTGATCATTTATTAACTGGACGAAAAAATTTCCAGAACCTATTCTCATCCCTGCACTGAGATATATAGAGAGGAGAAGGAAGAAGAAGGTTGAAAAAAATGAGGTGATAAATAGAAGGTGATTGCAGGCCACATAGTGTGAAGTGGCTCAGACCTGACCCACCAGAGGAGGCTGTAATGGGACAGTCAGCATCCAAGTGAAAAGCACAGTGAACAGAAAATTAAGTGGTAAGTAAACAGAACCACTCAGGAAAGCCACACCACTTAAGACTCTCTCTCTTTGAGAACAGAAAACTCCAATACCAGAAGATTCCCACAGGTGCTAAATGCCCCTTAGGTGCACTTCACAAAGGCTTGTTTTGTCCCTGCTTCAAGGCTGATACAACATTACACATCTGAACACTATAATTACACCCTTTAAAACTGTGTTCTGATACTCATTTTTTATAGGCACCAATCAGGTGGTAATTCAACTAAAATTAAACTGCCTGGAACAACACAAACCATTATTTTTGAAAGAGCTACTTACACAGACTGCAGAGCTTGAGTTAAGGTGTTTTTACATTGACTTGTCCAGAGCAAGACCCAAAGGAGGCAAGCCCTCCACAGAGTAATATAAAACCACTAGATTTTCCATAGGAATAAGGATTTTTCTTCTAAAATATATAATACAGTGCAATTTTTAAATTTTCCTATGCACAGTACAAAAGAGCAACTGGAAGCGCAGGACAGCATTGACACAAAAGGATCAAGACCCAAGTGTCACATTGATTTCACATCCACGCTTTGCCCTAAAGTACCAAGAACTGAGGTTTCTAAAGAACACGAATCCAAAGCAATGCTCCTCACATACCCTGCTGTAACAAGGGTCCATACTATGAAGAAGCAATCCTTTGCTCCACCTGCCACAAGCCACCCCCTAGGAGTACGTGCAGCTCCCAAAGTATGAGTGATCAACCTGGAGCAGTTGTGCATATGCTGCTGCTGCTGGGCATCTGCTCAGGGTAAAACACAGCGCAATCAGCACACATGCTTCAGTCTGGGCATTCTCTGCCTTGCACTTTCTCTTCTTTTCTAAAGCTATTAGCCTCACAAATCCCCCTTAGTTTACTGTTCCATCAATTGTTTCAACTTTTTGTTTTAGCCAATTCAGTCACAGTTTGACATTCTTTCAAAAAACAAAAAACAAACAACCAAAAAACAAAACAAAAAAACCAACCAAA